>VWZL01003104.1:0-120525 GCA_013396915.1 Stercorarius parasiticus
CTGTTCTGCTCCCTTGTTCCTGAAGACAGTCCCTTGACCTCAGTGTGTTTTCAGATGCAACTACATTGTGAAGGAACCAGTATCCTTCTACAGTCTCATTCCCAGGCAGAATAATACATTTAATCAGTTAAAGTAGTTTTGTCTCTTAAAAACAACTGTTCTGTTAGACAACATGCCTTTATATGGCTAATGTCTATTTTGGCTTCTTTAGCGTAGTAGTACTTTACAGCAGATGTAATAAACTTCTTCCCTATTTTTCTTTGCTTTAAATGGCTAGGAAAGCAATTAATAGTTTGGGCTTCACCGTCCTGCAGAAAGATCCTTTGTTTTCAAAGCCATAATATGTGCTGGATGGGGAATACACCTGCCTCTTCCAAGCAATTCCTCAACAAAAGTGTATGTTTTGGGGGAACTGACACAATAGTTTACCCAGGTAACTTGATACCCTACTGCATAGACTGAATACAAATTTGTTGTCATAAGAAGAGATTTTCTGCCTTTATTTAGGGATCACTCAAAGTGCACCCTTTATGCTTCTCTAGTGGTTTTACTAGGAATAATGAGATCTAATATCTGTTCTCCCTGACACAAACACCCAGTGCTTTCCATACAGGCTTTGAAGTACTATGGAGATTTCACTGATGGCTATCTCTAAAAAACTGATTCACCATCTGGAAATGTCCGCTGCATTCATTTTCTGTGTCTCATTGTACCTGGCAACAAGTTAGCTGGGAACTTGGGTGAAGCTTTTTCAGTTAAAGAACCCAAGATATGTTGTTTAGATTTATTTTGCTCAAAGTATGGTTTAAATATATAGACTAAATGGAATAGAATATACTGGCAAGGCTCTTACGACATCAGAAAAGAATCCAGGACCAGATTTTGTTAATAAGTGAAGTCAATGGTAGCTAATAAATATGTATAGAATAGAAAACTTTTCTAACAAAGTTCTCATTGTTAAGGGGTCCTCTTCAGACCGCAGCCCCGCTTATCTTTCCAACAATGGTCTATTACACTGACATTTCACAAGTTAAACCAGGTAAATCGATATGGGGCTGGGTTCAATACTTCATTGGCATTTAATCTAAACTAGGTCGTATTCAGAACTGTTTAGACTGTCTGGCTTTTATATTGATAGTTGCCTTTGTTAATGGACTATTTTAATTTTCTCTTTTAACTTAATGATTTTGAGTAGGAAAAAAGGAGTGTTTCTAGCTTAGACTTTAGAACTGCATGACCAGCTACTCATCTTGTCACATCTGGTGGGAACTGGGATGTGCTTAATAAAATGAGTCAGTTGATATATGCTTTATTTCGGAAAGGTGGTTTAAAACCTTTTCAAGTTGCAGTTTTATACAGATTGCTTTTAACACTTGCCAAAGGAACTCTTGCTGTAACTGGATTTAGTTTTCATGCCTGTGACAATTGATTTTAGAATTGAAGAATTAGCACAGCAATCTTGTCAGTGTTGTACAATGGGACAGTCATATCTCTCACATAAAACTGATTTCCTTGTAGTGTTTTGGTGGACCAGCTTTGGGAATGAACTTTGCATAAAAATGTGAAGGGGTTTTAGAATACCATGCTATTTTCACTGCCTGAAGTTGACCATGTGTAAAATACAGCGTGTATATCTGTGTATCTATGCCTCTGAATTCATGTGTGTATATGTAAATGTATACATATTATATGAAACATGACATTTTTACATATATATTAATATACATTATATATGTCTCATAAAAATTACATGAAGAGTGTTATTGCAGAAGTCTTGAATAAAAAAAATCAGCTACTCATTCCATTGTCCTGTGTTCACTCACTCAATACTAATTGAAAAACATTTTTTTCCACCCGCAAAGCTTCTGTCTGATCTCTTCAGAAAATATACTCCAACGTAATTTATTTCAATTACAGCTATCCTCTTATTCTTTCAAAATACATGCAACAATACGTTTTATACACATAAAAAGGTTTCTCTCTAATATGTTAAAAAATGCCAAGATAAAACCGCCAAGATAAAATCACCAAGATAAAAACAAAGAAAGTGTGCTACATATAAATATTTTTCTGTGAGTTTCACTTTGGTCCTCTCTATTCTCATTTTCAGTAAGCTAAATCTGGGTGTATAAACCAAGAAGAGGGCCTATCAGATAGTGATTTAGAAGAGGACGTATCAGGTAGTCGAAGTACTGCTTCTTTGAAACATGCCCCAGCAGCAGCGCAGGGGTTGCTGGCTTCCAGTGCAACCTTATGGTAGATGCAAACAAGTGATAGACCTCCATTTCAGTTGGTAAAGATTGCTTGCTGCGAGATTGCAAAGTAAATGGTAATTAATTCAAGAAAGATTGTTTCATAATCCTAAAGATTCACTTACACTTTTCAGTTGACTCGTTTATTTGACCTTGGCTTTTATTTCCACTTCTTAATTTTCTTTCCTTCTAATCATTTAGAGAGGATTTTTCTCCATCTTCAATTATTAAGAAGCTCTTCAGTTATCGGTGGCTCTATACTTAGTGTCGGTACCAAATCTGGCCCTGTATTTGGGGTTTCTTTTCTATGACTCTCTTATGTTAATCCCTCTTTGTGCTGTTCTCACTTAGATGGTATAATAAAATAAGCAGTAAAAAGAAAAAAAACAAAACAAGGTAGTTTTCGCTTGTGCTGTGCAATTTTCTAAAGGAGATTTTGTTCTCCATCCATTCAAATAACTATGCAAATATTCAGCCTTCTCAGAAAATGTACTGGAATAAAAGATTTCTGTCACCCAAAAAATGCCTGTGAAAGAAAGTGAACTGGGGTTGCACAGTAAGGGTATACTTTAAAGGCATGTTTATGGGCATGATTCTTAGGGTTATTTTAAATTGACACATAAGAACAAAGGAGATTTAGGCACTTGAAATCAAATAGTAAATACTTTGATGAATTAGAGTCCAGGCAAAATAAAAAGTAACTTTATTTGGGATCTGTAAAGAATGTTACTGAAGAAAAATCAGTATTACGAAGAGTGATTTGACTTGATTCTATCGAACACTTTCAAATCAAAACACTGGATGTTTCCCAAATGAGTCAAAGCTGTTTTGAAAAACACTTTTAGGGATTTTTGAATTAGGTTTTATTTTTAATGGGCATTTTTGAAAGGATATTTTTCTTGCCATGATACAAATCAAGAGTTCCTGCTCACAGAAACATAAAAAAGGCAAGGAGGGAGGCTCTGGGCCTTTCTCTTTTGACTACCCATCATCATTAACAGTGATAATTTCAAGATGGTTCTTCTAGACAGACATAATGAGTCTGGTGTTTTTGCATGTGTATGTGTATGGGCCCAAGAGTTATGCACTTTTTGTGTTTACCTGTGAAGCTGAGGGCACCCCGTGGCTGAAGTGTCTTCTTTCTGCATACTTTGAAGTAAAAGCCAAACTGGGGTTGCTGTTATACTAACATGCTATCAGAGGGAAGAACACGTAAGAGGCTGTTTTCCTTATTCACGCAGCAAACCCTTACCATGGAGCGTGACACAAGGGTGAGGATGCTAATACAGAACTTTTTGGCAGCAGAGCCAGGTAGAGGGTAGAGTTTTACGTAGAAGCTGATGGATCCCAGGTATCATTTGATTATTGGGAAGATGTAGATAATGTGGGAGCTATGAATCATTACGCCATTAGGCCAGATACCTACTGCTCAGCAGCCGCACCTATTGCAGCCTGTCTGAAAGGAGCCCTGGGACTCTCTCTGGCTTAGGTCTGTTGGGTAATTCTTAATAGCACTTAATCCAAACTGCAGTGAGCAAAGTACTTTCAGGTCAGTCTGGAGGAAACATGATCTCTGAAAGCTTGTTGTCATGCCCATCCTGTTCAATGCTAAGCCCCTCATCCCCTACAGTTCTCGTTCAGGCAAGGCTTAGGCAAGCTCTTGGGAAACAACGGGACTTTAGAGCTTGGGCCACTGACTGCTTTTGGCGGTGGATTTAGTTGTGTGAACCCAGCAGGATGTGCTCAGGGAATTAAATGTTGCTCTAAGCCAACCCAGAAGTGTTACTGCTCTGCTGCTGGCAGATGGAAGAGGACAACCAAGAAAGGATCTGAGCGGACTGTGCTTGAAAGCTTTCTAAATCAGGCCTGAGCAGAGGTGTAGTGACTAGAGAGTGTGGAATCTGCCCTCCCACACATGTTGCAGATTAAGGTAATGAATGCACCCACTGACAAGAATGTTCATAGTGTGATTAAGCAGCAAGGAGGGGGCTGGAGTGTCTGAGCTGCCCAGTGTAGCAGCTCAGAGGGGTCCGTCTGCTGCAGCAGGAGAGGAGTTGTTCACACCCCCAGAATCAAAAGGCTGGGATCAGAAACCCTGCACTCTTTCAGTGCTTCCGGGGGGGGTTGCATTTGATCCTTGTGCACCAGGGTGTGTGAACAGAAGCAGAAATGCCATGTATGGTTGGCACAGGGAAAACTATGGGAAGGGGGGGGGGGGCATGCCAGGGGCTTGTTTGTAAGTTAGATGTGGGGATTCCCACTGGGCCCTGATGGCTAATTGTCACTGTGAGTGTGACTGGGAACACAGCTCCTTGTAAGGGGCAATTTGTAGAAAAAAGACTAAGAAGAATCTATGAAGGTTAAAACATTGTTTTCAGAAACAAAGTTCTTAAAAAAGTAGGACCTGTTTCTTCAGTTAAGCTTAAAGTTCAGACACAACAGAGCTGCTGAGTCTCAGACTGGAGCAAAGAAATCTGACCAAGCCCCTGCTAAAGCCCTGTGGGGGCATGTCTAGCTCTCAGCAAACTCCCTCAGCTTCCTGCAGAAGAGCTGTGTAAACATGTGTTTGCAAACAGTTTCATTCACATAGGGCTTGGGTCACATTCATGCTAAGACCCTTTTTTCCCATGGGTACTGTCCTGGCAGTGAAACTAGATTGTCATTTGTATCTATTTTTAAGTTTTTTCATGATGCCAAAGAGAGCGTTCATGTAAAAGAGGATCAGGACTGGATCAGTTAACGTAGGTAGCGTCCCAGAGATTTTGCCTGTCTGTTTTTTGTGGCAAAACCAGAGCTATCCCGACCACAAGTTCTACAGGTTTCACTACAGTGGCTTTTGATATGCAAATAGGCCCTTTGCAGGGTTTCTTGTCCAGTTGTTAGAGCACAAATAAAAGATACACAAAAGCATATTCACACATACATGAGCTCTTTCCTAGTGCATATTGGAAAGTTAATGCTTTATTTTGATTTTGTGATAAGTCAAATATTTATACAATGTTAGATAAGTAACTGTACTAATGAACAGTGAACTACGAAAATACAGGTTTTCCTGTTGTGGTTTTGAAACAATCATGTGGAAACTTTCCCTGGTGTTATTTGACAGTGGAAAGCAATTGTCTTGGTGGAAAACACAACTAGCGAGATGGTGGGGAAGAAGTGGTCATGATCAAGCAGAGTGCCACCAAGTGAAGTTGCTTTCAAGGCAATGAGTTTTGAAGAATGGGTTTTTTTACAAAGCGATTCAGTGGGTGAAATGAGTGCTCTTTACCTCATTTCTTCCACTTTCTCTGGTTAGCCATTTGTCATGGGATAGGGTTTTAAGCCTCCTCAGACTTAGAAGGGAATTATACTGAATTCCTTAATTTCTAGATGAAGGCTGTATGCTACATCAGAGGTGACACTGGCAAAAGTAGTGCATACAGGTTTGGGCTATACAAAACTTGAGCTCAGTTCTTACCTTCAAGAACACTAACTTTGCATCTACACCATTAGTTCTCCTGTGCACAAGGCCCATGCACCTGTCAGATGATTTTCTAGCTCTCATAGCAATTTTGTGTTCAGCTGGCATGCAGCCAATAGGTCACCATTATTCCTACCAAGAAGCAGGAAAAAGGCCTTCAGGACTTCAGGTTATCAGGTTTCCAAACCACTTCAGACTACAGGCTGCCTGATCAAGGGTAGCTTATTGATGAAGCTTTCTTACTCCAGCCACAGGAGGTATCATGCTCACAGGCTCTCAACCTGCTGAGGGACTTCAGCCACCCTGACATCTGCTGGAAAAGTAGCAAGGCAAGCTGTAGGCAACCCAGCAGACTCCTGGAATGCACTGAGAATAACTTCTTAAGCCAGGTAACAGACAGTCCCACCAGAGGGGATGCAACACTGGACCTGTGGATCACAAATGCAATTGTGTTAATTGGTGACATCAAGATTGGAGGCAGCATGAGCTGCAGTGATCATGAACTGGTGAAGTTCGCAGTCCTGAAGGATATGGGTCAGGTGAAGAGTAAAGCCAGGACCCTGAATTTTAGGAAAGAAAATTTACAGCTGTCAAGGAATTAGTCATAAAGACATCCTAGGAAACTGTCTTCAGGAACAAAGGATCAGAACAGAGCTGGTAGATCTTTAAGGACACTTTCCATAGAGTGCAAGAGCTCTCAGTCCCCAAGTGTAAGAAATCAGGAAAGGAGGGCAAGAGACCAGCATGGATGAGTTGAGACCTTCTGGTCAAACTAAAGGGCAAGAGGGAAATGCACAGGCAGTGGAAGCAGGGGCAGGTATCCTGGGAAGAGTAAAAGGACGCTGCCCGGTTGTGTAGGGTTGGGGTCAGGAAGGCCAAGGCATAGCTGGAACTAAACTTGGCAAGTGATGCAAAGAAGAGGTTCTCCAGAAGCAGCCAGAAAAGGTCAGCCAGAAAAGGAAGGTGAAAGAAAACATTTTCCCCCCTGATGAGCAAAACTGGCAAACTGCTAACAATGGACAAAGAGAAGGTTGAGGTACGCAACAGCTTTTTTGCCTCGGTCTTGACTGGCAACCTCTCTCCACACACCTCTTGAGTGCATGGACCGCAAGGCAGGGATGTGGGGAGCAAAGTCCCTTCTGCTGTAAGAGAAGATCAGGTTCGTGACCACGTGAGGAACCTGAACATACAGAAGTCTATGGGACCTGATGAGANGGATGTCACCTATCTGGACTTCCGTAAGGCCCTTGACACGGTCCCCCACAACATCCTTCTCTTCAAATTATGGAGATAAGGATTTGATGGGTGGACTGTTAGTGGATGAGGAATTGTTTGGATGGTCACATCCAGAGGGTAGTGGTCAACTGCTCAACGTCGAGATAATGACAAGTGGTGTCCCTCAGGGGTCTGTATTGAGACCAGTATTGTCATCAATGACATAGACAATGGGGTTGAGTGCACCCTCAGCAAGTTTGCAGACAATACCAAGCTGAATCGTGCAGTTGGCATGCCTAAGGGATGGGATGCCATCCAGAGGGACCTGGGCAGTCCTGAGAAGCGGGCCTGTGTGAAATTCATGAGGTTCAACAAGGTCAGGTGCAGGGTCCTGCACCTGGGTCTGGGCAAACCCCGGTATCAATAGAGACTGGGGGATGAAGGGATTGAGAGCAGCCCTGTCGACAACGACGTGGGGATACTGGTGGACATGAGTCAGCAATGTGCTCTTGCAGCCCAGAAAGCCAACCCAGAAAGCAGCCTGGGCTGCATCAAAAGAAGTATGGCCAGCAGGTCGAGGGAGGTGATTCTGCCCCTCTGCTCCACTCTGGTGAGACCCCACCTGGCGTACTGCCTACAGCTCTGGGGCCCTCAGCACAGGAAAGACATAGACCTCTTAGAGTGGGTGCAGAGGAGCGTCACAAAAATGATCAGAGGGTTGGCACACCTCTCCTATGAGGACAGGCTGAGAGAGTTGGTGTTGTTCAGCCTGGAGAAGTGTCCGGGGTGCCTTACTGCAGCCTTTCAGTACTTAAAGGGGGCCTATAAGAAAGATGGGGACAAACTTTTTAGCAGAGCCTGTTGCAATAGGACAAGGAGTAATGGTATTAAACTAAAAGAAGATTTAGACTAGATACAAGGAAGAATTTTTTTACAATGAGGGTGGTGAAACACTGGAATAGGTTGTACAGAGAGGTGGTAGATGCCCCATCTACCCAGGTTGGACGGGGCTCTGAGCCACCTGATCTAGTTGAAGATGTTCCTGCTTATTGCAGGGGATTTGGACTAGATGACCTTTAAAGGGCTCTTCCAACCCAAACTGTTCCATGATTGGAACTGACACACCCGCTTCTGTCCAGCTCCAACCGAAGATCAGACTTCTCTCAAGGTCTCAAAACAGGGCTCACATGAATTTTAGCACATGCATATGGCTTTTTCTGGTCCTTTGGATGCAGGTGTGTTTTGTGAAGAAAATGGTATATGTCAGCAGGTTTCTTTCTATTCCTGCTCATACCTTAACAACAATATTCTTTTCAGTTCTAGTTGCTTACTCTTGTACAAGTCCCATCACAGCTGCTGTGAGTAAGTGGCTACTATGAATAGTGAAATCTGGGATACAGAGACTTTAAAACTATCAATAAAGTGGGAGACAGGAGACAAAGAAAAATCTGGGGTATTTTTTTATTTCATTTATTAAATTTTTACAATCCAGGTTGAGTCCTTGGAGGTGATATTAAAACACTGTCTTTGTCAACATCCCGTAGTCTTTTCCCTTGAAAACACTATCTGTTTGATGCAAAAACGCAGACAGTATTAGAACTATTAGTACGCTCAAGGAACACTCAGGATGCAACAGGCATTATTTGTATTTCTCTAGTAAGTCAGATATTATGTGTAGCTGCTTGCATTTGCATTAATGTAATGGTTATCCATAATGCTTTCACTAATGTTGCTCAGACCATGGATAGCATTAACATAGTCAGATTATCACTTTCTCCCCTTTCCTGTGTTTTCTAGATTTGTTCATCACATTCTGCGCACCTTTAGCTTCTGGAAATCCTCACTACTAGGAGTTATTATTTACACCAAGGTCTGAACTTCCAAAAGCATCCTACAATTGTTGATGGACATCAAAATGAACTTTTTTTTTTTAAATTAGTGGAGTTTTTTAAAAATTTTGGCCTGATTATAGAGATGGTATAAACAGCATTGTTGTCTGAGGAATTTCAGACATTATTATTAACATCTGGCGCTGCCACAGAAGTAATCTTCTGTTCTACACACATGTCTTTCTCTGGAACTTCACCAGTAACAACATCCTCATCGTTCCTGCTATAAAATCTTGCTCAAAGAAACAGAAGTTAGATAAATGAATAGTAGGTTGGTTAGCTTAACTTTATCTATTTCCATACAATTACTGTGTCCTATGAGCTTTAGGTGACAAAGCCTTTAGGCACTGGTAAAATGTTTCATTACACCAACTTTCATAGCTGGAAGTAGTTGAGCAATTTTCAGCTATATAAGCCTGATGAGCCTCGAATTTAGTGTTTACATTTACAAGCCAGACCACTTAAGATAGCATATTTAACATTTCCGACTATGCTACATCTTCAGTCCTGATCTATACCATACACTAATGCATGATTCACACCATGTCTCAACATAGCAGAAATGTATGGGCTGTCACTGCATGCTGCTGCACTCCACGTTCTCAATAGTGGTACTGTAGAGCAGGTTTATTTAGATCAAGACCATTTAAATCAGTGACTTAAGTCAATAACTTAAATCATATTTATGTAAATTATCAATTAAATTTTATTTTATTTTTTAATATAACCTTTATCAAGTGTGATAGCCTTGGAAAAGATCTGCTCAGATCTCGATTTCCTTATTTTCTGAGTATGAAAACTAAAACGTGAAAACTTCAAAATCTTGAAAGCTGGTTAACAACATTTAAAAATATTTACAGGTAATGAGTACAATATTTCCTTGGAAAATACATCATTTTGAAATGTCAAGAAAACAGCAGCAGCCTTGTAAAAATCTAGTAACTCTAATTACCCTTATTGGCCTCTCTCAGTCAGGCATGAAAAATTAATGATATTTTTTTTTAACCATACAGTAGTCCCTGAACATAACCACGACACCATACAACACAACATCTTCCGCTTCTTCTTGATACTTTCTGTAGTTAACCAGTCCCATATTTTATTAGGTCCTTCTAAGTACCTGGGGTTGGAAAGCTTATACCCTCAGCTCCAGTCTCTACTTCCAGAGCTAATGTGCCCTTTTTTCTTTCTTAGCAGGAAGAAAGAATTACAGAGGTTTTCAGGATCAGCAGTTGACAGTCTCTTTTCTCACTGTGGTTGCTCTTACCAGCAAGTGGTAAGTCAGGGCTAACATGACAGGAATAATCTGTAAAGAGGACACGTCTTATTAAAGTTACGGCCACCCACTTTGCTCCCTTTCTGTATCTGGCTTCCCACACATCTTGCCTGTCAACCCTTTATTGCGTTAACAGGAATAAATAAGAAGCAAATATGAAGTGGCGGACAGAGCATTTCCCTCTCAACATGGGAGTCATAAAAATTGAATTTTCAGAGGCAGAATCAACAGAATATCCCCCTTATTAAGTTTGCAATTGATTTTTACAGGGACTGCAATGGGAGGCTGAAATTCACCTTTCCCTTAAAAGTCTACAATAGGTTTGTCCCAGGGCACTGGTCACCATTTGTGTTTTTTTTTATGAGGTGCAAAAGGACATTTTTCTTCTGCTTTTGGTTTCCCTGGTTACTTAAGCAAGTTACTTCTTGAATTTAAGTTTTTATGGTTCGTGGCATCACATTACACAAACACAAGCTATTATTGATGAGCCACAGCCTTATGCCTCTGAGAACAGTAAGTAGAAAGAAAAAACCCTTTTGATGTAGCAGTTGCTTAAAATTCCTCCTGAGGCCACTCATCTGAAGAATAGCTCTCCATTTACAGCAAAGAAAGACTTGTCAAGGGATATTTTTAATGCCTTGGATAGTTTCTATGTAAATTTTAATTGGTGGATCCTACACAAGCAAGTGCAGCACTAACATTTCACTTGCTAATATTGAGTAATCCAGTGTGTCAGCACCAGTTGCAGAGACTTCTAGAAATTTACACACACCGGGTTCAGTACTTTCCCCCCACACTCTATATCACAGCAATATTGCAGACTTCCAACAATTTTCACAATGAAGCTATGAAAAGTAGGACTTGTAGCAGGCTTCCACATCTGGATTTTCTCAAAGTAATTGCATGTAAATAGGCCAGGGGGAGAGTATTTAACTACAAAGCAGCATACCGTGTTTCAGAGGTGAAAGTAAGCATTTAGCTTAGGCATTTGAAACAAGCATGCAATAATCAGCAGCAGCCTGCCTACCTCCAGCTGTAGATTTAAAAGGAAGGATTTAAGGAGTATGCCTAGTCTTCTGTACACTTGCACAATGCATATGTGTGTATGCATATAAATATGCATATATGCATATATACACTCATGCACATATACAATTCCATTACACTGTGAAGCTTCACTAGATTGCCTTGCCAAATCACCAGCCCAGAGCAAAACTGACATCCGATTTTCAAAGTAGTGTAAGTGTGTAAGAAAAAATGTATTATAGCTGTATGCTCTCAGATGTAAAACTCAGTGGTTGAAATACCAAATCTGAATACCAGGGATATTGTGTGGGGATGGCAAATAGTAAGGGCCTGTTAGGCTAACCTTGCAAAAACAGCTATTGAGGTGGGAGGCAGATGACAGAGGACTTCTGCATCCATGATGGGGTGGCACCTCTTCACTGTTCCTGGCTCTAAGAGGCGAGACGTGAAGGACTGTGTTTGAGTTCAGAACACACAACCCCATGGCAACGGCAGTAAGAGGAGCTTTAATGAGAGAAATATTAAGTGCCTTTGACACCTATTAGTGAAATGATGATAAAAATAGTATTAGGTCATGAGAACGATATTATTTATATTCAGACAGTTGAAGTAACCAATGAACTGTTTAGTTTCAGCTGTTTGGTTTGATTCAACTGCGATGATTAAAATAGACAAAAATATAATTGCTAATACCGTGTATTAGACAGCCTTTCAAGTCACAAATATACATCACTACTATTTCTAACATTTCCAAAGTGACAGAACTGAGATTACAGATTTAGGTGCCTGCCTTTAGATAGCCAGTTTTGGAAATGATGAAAAGACGAAGGTCGCACAAGTAATTTTTGGTGGTGCTCAGATTAGACACAGAATGATTTGATATCTTATAGTGCCTCACTTCAGCAACTGTTTTAGTGGGGTCACAATGTAAAACCCCCAATTGTTTGGTGTTTTTTGTTTGTTTGTTTAGGAGGTTTTTGTCAGTTATAATAATGTGGAGCTACCCTGCCTTCTGTCAGGAGAGGAGAAGATTGCTGCTATATAAAAGTTGCTAATGAAAGAGGAATGGGTCTTTAAGAAGTCAAAAAGGACTTTCTCAAACAGATTTCACATTTAAACAAGATAAATTAGTAAATAATAACTTTATTCTGAACCTAGTTTATCCTTCTAACCTGTTCTCCCAAGTGAACAGCTTCACCAGATTGCCAAATCACTGCATATAAGTGTGCATATCAGATCTGAATAATATCTCCAGTTCAAAAACAGAGATACATATTTTCTTTCCTTGAGCATTTAATGCATTTTTCCTAAATAAAAATCATCCTCTTAATATACCGTTAGACTAACGTGTATGGGATTTGTTGTTCTGTGGTTTGTATTTTTTTTTTTGAAGGCTACTAATACATGCCTGACCTCAAAAGAATATTTTCTTTAATTGGAAAATGCTCCTAGCTAAAGATGCCAAGCCCTAGCTTCAAATAAGGAATGTCTAGTTAAACAACCCAAAGAGGAAAATCTCTTAATCCATAACTTTAATCATATCAGATATTTTACGTAACCAAATATGTACTTAAACCAAATTGCTGTCCAATTCAAGGAATAACGAATAATTCACTTGAAGTGAACCTATAAAGAACAGTCTGACTGCCATGTTTTTAGCCTGAGGAGTCCCTACTATAAAGAAAAGCAGCACATTCATATAGGCACAAAAAATGCTTTCACAAATCCCAAAATGAACTGATAAAAAAATAAATAAGATGCAGTGGGAATCCTTGAGATAACTGATACACATGATTTAATGTCCTTCCATAGCCAGCATAAAGGGTCCTAAATTTTCTGACTAGCTTGGGCTTTCCAGCCTCACTGCAGTTTATTTGCTGATAAGAGATGCTACTCTCTGGTTGTCATAAGGACAAGCAACTTCAAGTTGAGAATTGGTGGGTCAATGACAAATAACATTCTGTGCTTCGACGCTTTTACGGCCAAATGGAAGCTCTGGTTTAAGGGCCGAAAAGTTACACAAGCCATGTCTCTTATCTCATAAAACTTGAAATTTTTGGGTAGGATAAGACCATTTCTTCCCAGAATCCCACAAGAGAGTCCAAGACCTAGATGTGAAGGCAGGTTGTTGTAGGTGACTTTGAAAAAACATTGCTATTAATACTATAGTATAATAAATAGTTTTGCAGGGAAAGGTGTACAGTTACATGGAAACAGAGAACAGCTGAATAGTATTAAATCAACAAGCCAGCCTTGTGACTCCACCAGTCCTAATATTTGTGAACTCACATATCCTGGAGAAAACCTAGCGTGTTCTTCCCTTGCCTTGCCTGGATTTGGGGCCCAGGCACCTCCCCCTCCCTACCCCATTCACTTCCACCCCCTCAGTGTAAGGCTAGAGTGGCAGAAATGCATTTCACTGATAGGCAGGGCAAGGATCGTGTTCCTTTTCACCCTCAGATTGCACCATGACCTCTGAGGGCTTATTTAGATCTGTTCTCCGCTGTTCTCAGCTCCAAGAGGAGCTGCTCTGTCCCCTGATGGACCTTTTTACATCAAAATAATAGCTTCTTTCTGTTCTAGAAATAGCTAAGACACTATGGACAAATTAATGCCAAATACCTGCTTGAGAAGAAACAAGAACAATCAAACACAGTATTTTTTCTTTTAGCAGCAACAGGCATTTTAGTTGTACAACTAATAGCAGTAGTAGGTACTTTAAACGTGTCTCTGACTGGGACAAGGCTTCAAATATGCTTTCCCTGACAAGTTAATTCAGATTAATCAATTCATGCCCATATCTTAATTTGCCTCAAGTTTGAATGACTTCACATTAAAGTCACAAGTGAGTATAATTGACTGCATCCACACTTACGCTACTTTCAATTATGTCATCACTGGGACTTGGGAACTTGAAACGATGGTCCTTGGGGCTACACAAACCTGAGCCTCTCTCAGAGGCTTTCCTGGGGACTTGTGTGAAGATCCTCCTACCTCTTCCAAGTCCAGAGGGGAAAGGAGAGGGTGGTTTAACCTGTGCCCTCCTTGCAAAGCAGCCAGCTCCCTAGATCCATTAATACTATTGCTTGACTTCTACCTTTTGCCTCAGGCTACATGAGAAACTCCACATATAAAACATAACCGTGCTCACATGAGTGGTTTAAATGCATGAACAGCAACAGGGTCAAAGAAAAATTTGGACAAGAGTTTTTTCACAGCACACTGAGGAATAATTAGCTTGTCACGGTCACTTAGCAACATGAGCATTGGTATCCTCAGGATGTTTCTTTAAACATGATCTAATGCATTTTCCATTGGAGCTGTTTGCTAAAATTCAAGGCAGATACGTGAATTGAATATGTCAGCTCAACAGGGGTTTGAGAAGCCTCAGGTGAAATTTGTAGATAGTTGCTTCTCAAAATTCCTGAAGGTCCGGCTCTGTGTCCCTGCCCTGCCACCAGCATTTTGTTGCACATGAACCCCCTTGGGTTAGAGTCAGTATGTTAGAAAGTTTTATACATGCCTATACATAAAGAACTGCATAATGAATTAAAAGGACTATTGCACGGAAAACAAAAAATACACACTATGAGTAGTCAGTAACTTTGATGCCCCTTCATCCTGAATCAATAGGTAAAGTAATTAATAGATCTATTCCTTTAAAGTGTGCTAAAAGTCGCTTTAGAACAGAAGAAAAGCACAATTAGTCAACAAATAGATTTTCCAAAGCACAAAGTGAATTTAAATGCCCATCTCTCCATAACTTGGCATCATTGAAATGTCTCACTAGTGGAGTGCACATGAATATATTGTGATGGTTCCTGCAGACATTATTTCACTTAAAATAACCAGAAAGAATTTCTGGGTTTACTTTCTTAAATATACATTGGAAGAAGGGGTTTTCTGTGCTTTTTCCCTGCTTTAAATATTTATTGTTTCTTTTACTGTAATTCAAACACATAGCATCTGAAAAAAAGGTCAAAGCTCCTCAGTGAGACACTGTCACCCCCTCACTTTTGCTAGATTTGTTTGGATTTATTAGTGAGGCACTGTCTACTCAGGAAACTGCAGATACCAAAGAAATCGGTTTAAAAACCGATACAGCAAAAGCTTAGACTTGCATTTAAGTAGCAAGCAACTGCACTGGGTCAAGATGTCATTGACCTGGGTTATTAACACTGTTCTGGGGAAGTCACTGCTTTCACAATAGTGTCTGTGGAATGGCATGTGGGAGCATTTCTCAGATGCTTCGGTACAACATCTAGTAACTTAACTTGCCCTACAAGATGCATACAAAGAGGCAGAATTTCCCTGCAGTGTCTAAGGAGAGGGCATGCATTCTGGCCATGGCATGTGGTGGGGAAATCCTTCACGGAAGGGGCAACAGCACCATAAAACACTGCAGCTGCCTGTGAAATGATCTTATAGTTAAGCCTTAAAAAAAAAAACAACAAAACAAAAAAACAAAAACGAAAACCACCCCCAAAAAACCCCAAAGGATATGAAGCCTTATTTCAGCAATTTGAAGGTGTGACCTTAAAATAAATCATTGCTAACTTCAGATAAAATAAAACAAATTGTCATTAAACTGGGACAGCATGAGATTAGCATTCATTTAATCACATTGGTCTTGAGATTGTTTCACCAGTTCAGTTTAAATCAGCATCACACAGACAAGGTCCAAAGTGCTGTAAATTTACAGAAAGAAAAAAATGCGCATTTGTCATAAAGAGCATATTGTTGGGCTTCATCTGCACGTAATCCTGTACCAAATGAACTGAAAGTGTATTTTTAGATTAGTTTTGTTAGCTGTGGTATTTTAATTTTGTTTGCTGTGGTATTGTATCCATAAATCTATGACCTGCATCTCATTTATTCTAATGCTTTTTTGCACTACTTTGGCAATAAAAAGCAGTCTTGAAACAGGAAGCAGGGATATTGAAGTCAGTGGAATACCTCATATGTTTATAGCACTTCAGCACCTTTGAGGGCTGGATAAAAGTGCAAAGTGACACAGACCAGAGCACCACTGTGCTACACACTATGTACATATACATGGTCCTGGCCTGGTGGAAATTAAAAGAGAAGAAACAGAAGATGGCTACAGCTGAAATGGGGAGCACCAGGAAATAACACCAGATGAGAAATTGTTCTCTCTGTTCAATCCAGCGAAGTAACAACTAATGGAAAAGGGGATGGAGGAAGAGAGAAAAGACATATGCCAAAGCATAATATATGGTACGTAACTTCTTCCACATTTGAAGGACAGGCCCGAGAAAGCACATGCTCATCTGTGCTCAAAATTGCACAGCTCAAGCATCTTTAAGTAAGCTTGAACACCCTTCTGTTGAGCTCAGAAGAGACCAGTGGCAAGAGGGCAGAAGGCAGTGCCAGATGGGACTCTGCAAGGCAGCAGCTGTAACTCAGCAGTGCTTCTGCTCTCTGTAGCAAAAGAAACTTGATTTCTATAGTCCCAACTTTGTAGATGGGCCATGAGCACCTGGGAATCAATATCTTCATACTGTTGTAAAACAGTAGAGTAAGAAAACAATTTTATTAGTAGGAGCAGGTCATCCAATGTTAAAAATGTCTTCAGCCAGGGCTACTAATGTAGCTGCACTCTCATGTTCAGAGTAATGGCCAGACCGCCAATAGGTTCTATCTGTGAGATTGAATAAACGGATTGTTACAAGACAGAGTTTGAAAAGATTATGCTAAACTCTGGGATAAAGCAACACATCAGGATATTTACATCTCCTCTGAGTGGACCGAAAAAGGAAACATAGTTTTCACGAGCATCTCTGTATGATCTATTTTTTCCCACCGCCTCCTATGTACTGTAACAATGCATTTGGTAAAGTAGGTGTTCATCCCATACCTCCTGATCAAATTTTGTTTACTGTCTTCTTTCCCAGGCTTCATATTAGTAATGACCCTCATAAAGATGCATTCAGTCACTGTTAAAAACTAAGCGGGGGTGGTAATGGGTGTACAAGGGAAAGGGGAAGCTGGGTTGGCAGCCGTGCCCTCCAGTCCAGCAGCACATCACAAACCTTTACCTTTCATGGAGCTTGGCGCTGCATCTCGACCTTAGGAAGGAAATGAATCAGAGGTGGGATGACCCAATTCCAATTAGTCACACCCAGGTCAGCTGCAGCCTCGTTTCTAAATCAGTTCTGAAAAGGAGCCAATTAAAGAAGGGGGGGGGGGGGGNTGAATCGGTGGGAAAAGGAAGTAGAGTCTGCCCTCTACGGCTCAGCCACGCCTGCCTGCCACAGTGTAAAATTCAAGCAGCTACAGAGCCCAGCCTGCCTTTGCCACTAGTTGCAAAATGGCAGAGGCCATTTCCAGCCGTCCACAACGTGCTGGGATTCCATGGGTCTCATTAGTGTGTTTAAACAGGATGGCTGAAACACTTCTTTAAACATCTCTGCTCTTTGCTGTTCTTTTTCTGCACCCTAATCCCATTTCTGTTCAGGCTGATGGATCAGGCCAGCAGGTAAAACGCCCTTTGACTGAGTCCTTAGCTGGAAGCATCAATGTAATGTAAGAGCTACTGGCTTGAATGATTAGATGTCCTAAATCACATAAAATCAGTTTAATAATTTCATAATAAAAGCTAATAATAACCCACTGTGTGGGCTTGACGTGGTACTTTGTAGCATCAGAAGCCTCAGGGGAGGATCTTCAAAGAATGAAAAGTGATTGGAGATGTCTGAGGTTTTGAACTTTTCAGAAGAGAATGCGCCTTTCTTCCTGTGACAGATGATCACAGCAGCACTGAACCATGACATAGGTATCATTGCTGGAGATGGAATAAATTATTTTTCACCAAATTTCACAGTTCACCAGATCTGTGGAAAGAGACCTGGGAGTCCTGGTGGACAACAGGATGACCATGAGCCAACAATGTGCCCTTGTGGCCAAGAAGGCCAATGGCATCCCGGGGTGCATCAAGAAGAGTGTGGCCAGCAGATCAAGGGAGGTCATCCTCCCCCTCTACTCTGCCTTGGTGAGGCTGCACCTGGAGTACTGTGTCCAGTTCTGGGCTCCCCGGTTCAAGAAGAACAGGGAACTGCTGGAGACGGTACAGCAAAGGGCTACAAAGATGATTAGGGGACTGGAACACCTCTCTTATGAAGAAAGGCTGAGGGATTTGGCTCTCTCTCTGGAAAAAAGATGACTGAGCGGGGATCTTATCAATGCTTATAAATATTTAAAGGGAGGGTGTCAGGAGGATGGGGCCAGGCTCTTTTCAGCGGTGCCCAGCAACAGGACAAGGGGCAACGGGCACAAACTGGAACGCAGGAAATTCCATCTCAACATGACAAAAAAGTTCTTTCCTTTGAGGGTGGCAGAGCACTGATACAGGCTGCCCAGAGACGTGGTGGAATCTCCTTCTCTGGAGACATTCAAAACCCGCCTGGATGCATTCCTGTCCAGCCTGTTCCAGGTGAAGCTGCTTTGGCAGAGGGGTTGGACTAGATGATCTCCAGAGGTCCCTTCCAACCCCCACCATCCTGTGATTCTGTGATTCTGTGAAATAAAACGAATAGACAGCTGATTCATAATTTCAAGAAAGCTCAAGGGCTTAAAACTCTTTTGCATTCAGCTGTTAACAAAAGTAATGCTAGTAATGTAAAATAACTTGCAGTAATAAGAAATAGCCTACATTCTAAAGAGGGGTAAAACTGTGGGCACTGTGGATTAATTTTTTTAGTGGGTAAATTTCTGGATTGATTAGCAATTCAGGACAGTCATTTTCAGCCAATTTAAAAGGGCATAATGTTTCACAAGGTGAGTACATGTCCACAGGAAAAGTCCACAGGAAATTTTTGGTTTCTTGCACTGATTCATCTTTGAAGCATTTCATTTAACCTACCAGTTTGTTACATTCTGACTGTGTTAGGAATACGGTAAAGTTTTAAGTAACATTTTAGTATTTTATACTCTTCTCATGCAAAAAACATTCAATAACCGAGGTGCATTTGCTGAAATCTTAACCTACCATCAGACTTATAAGCTACAGAAGAGTCAGACTATGTGTTCGCTTACGGTTTAATTCTCTTTACCTTGTATGACATTTTTATTACTAGGAATCTAAATTAGCACTTTGTTTCTTGGTTAGCAATTGATAGTATTGTATTGTATACCCCTGTACTGCCTAAAGCTGCAAATTATGAATTCTCTAATTCGTTGCCTGGTAAAAGGGTGATGTGACCGTTCCCAGAATGCACCTACATCTATTTTAGGAGGTATTTATAAGAGGGTATATGAAAATGTATGGAGACGTTGAAGCATGGATAAGGAACAGTAACCACTGAGTGGACCATCAGTCATACTCCTGAACATGTGAAGACCCTTAAAGGTAAGAGTGTGGGTGAGGGAAAATGACCGCACATTGGTGTCAAGTGGTACCCTCTAGCTATTATCAAGAAGTGGGGGCTGAGGCAGCTTCCGTAAGTTCACCTCCTGTTTATCCCACTCCTTGTTTATTTTTGGAGTCTGCATTGCTTGTGGCTGTAACAGGGGATGTTGAAAAGGAACTGCCAGATTCAGGGCTGTTTTCCCAACTGACAAGGGTCATGCTCGCCAGTTATGAGGACAAGCAGGCTGTGCTGGGGCAAAGGGGAGAGCTGTAGGTTGATTCACAGAGGAGACATTGAAGGGAGGCGCTACATGGCAGTACAAGTCAGAATCACAACCTTAAAGGTTAAGATGAAGGCAGAAGACGGTGCTCTTTCTCAGGCAATTGCAGCATCAAGAAAGAGTGATACCTGCTTTCTGAGCTTGATCCTGTGGAAAGAGAAGATGAAGCAATTACTCAACCAACCTGAGCACCCAAAATTGATGCCCTCAACATAAGGTGAGTCATGAATGGATGATGTCAGCATACTCTCTGAACCACTGACTGCTGCCACAAACATCCAAAGGCTATGCAAATCAATGAATGAATCTTTCCTCTGATTTTAAGGAACTATTTGTGTCTTTTTCCTCTTTTCCTACAGGGTGGAATATCATCCATTACCATTCTCTCTGACACTTTCGAAGTTCTAAGCATGTGTTTGAATTTGAGCACACACTGACAAGTTCTTACAAAAAAGGCATCTGCACCACTTCCTAAAATTATAAGGTACACAATTCCTACTTTAAAAATTACCAGGCGTTTGACTGAAAAGATCTGGCAAAGGCCATGCTGTACTTTACAGGAGGAAGTGAAATCAGCTAACTGCTACAGTATCAAAAAGAAAGTAAATTGAGAGGGGTCACATCAACCATATTGTATTCAGTCTATAGAGATTCAGGAGTCTAAATCTGTTTCAAGTGCTTGTGGGTAAACAAGTTTGGGTTTGACACTAAAAATGTTTAATTAATTTAATAAATTGTTTTGCTGTAAATGTTCCTGTAAAAGATTTAGTATTAAATGGAAAAGTTTCTTCTCTAGAGGTTAGTATTTTACAGATCTGTCTTGATGCTGTGTTACTTTCGTTACATGATTATTGACTGTATTAATTTGGTATGTCAGCTAGTGGACAGATCTCCTCTATTTCCCACTTAATTCACCGATTTTCAGACAGCAAATTGTGACTGTTACTTGCTCAAATTCGTGATCAACAAATCTCAACTTTGTGACACATCTGCCTGGTTTTAACTGATTTTATAGATTAAGATTTAATTGAAAAATTAATAATTACATTCAGAGATGCTTTTCTTGTCACCATTTTGAATTGCCTTAGACTTCTGGAGAAAGATCAGAAGAACAAGAGAGGCTGAGAGCTGCTGGGAGTTACATTTAGGTCAAACTTCTTGCACCTCACAAGAACAGTCTCAAGTACCTGCAGAGCTGTTCTGAACTAGCATCAGCCGTCAGCATTGTTAAGCCTTGTTACTAATTGTGAGTTGAAGGCAGCTTTTCTGAAAACTTCAACACAAAAAACTTCAATAAAAAATTCAATACAAATCCTGTTTGTTTCACCATAGCAAACAAAATATGGAATAAGAGGACATGTTTCATACTCTTAAGAAGCTGATGGGAAAAGGAGGCGAAATTTCATTTGATAAATAAAAGGGGCTAAAAGACACATAAAGTCCACTAGTTTATTTGTAAGGAGGAGTTTCTTTGTTTAACATACATGTGACTTGTCACACTGTCTGAGACCTTGACTGGTTTAATTTTTCATTTAAATAATTCCAGATAACAAAGCTCCAGACTAAGAGCCCTTTTTACACTAGATGAAGTTGTGCTACCTTTCTCAGTTCTATGAGTTAATCCACATCCAAACCTGCAGCCAGGTGCTAAAGCAGAACTGGAAATTGGTAAATACTCAGGAGGACCTGCAAGACTGTAGGCAAAGAAAGGAAGGGCACATGGGAAGGCATGAAGAACTGATGGATCTTAAGAGGTAGCCAGGCGTTGGAAGGACAGTCCTTCCATTTGCAAAAAAAGTTTTTCTGATATATAATGAATGAAAAATCAAGAAAAGTTGAAAAATATCCTGAAGGTCTGATCTATTTTAATGGAGAGAGACAGGCACCTTCTGAAAGTGACAACAGTACTTAAGTTGCACTTCTACACAATCTGCTGCACAGAAGAGGTCTCTTGGGAGAGAGATCAATTAGAGGAGCTGTAAGTCTGATATGCCAAATCATGCTCGGGAAAACAAAAAGAGACCCCACAGTCATCAAACAAAGCACAGACCTCTCAGGCCATAACACTGACTCTTCACTATATCAAAACGCTCTCACTCCCATGAGTAAGGATGTCCCTAAGCTCTGCATGGGTTCTGTCCAGAGTGCTCCTTGCTACAGATTGTCCAAAATTGGTTGCATTCCCTGTTGAAATGCTCAATGAAAATTATTTGTTTAGCTCCATCCACCTAAATTTTGTTACGAAAGGTTCAGTTGCACTAAGTTAACATAGCTAAATTGTGATAAATTGGGGAAATGTTTTCACTGAACCTGTGCAATTGATTTTAAGCTTTTTTATTCTTTGCTAGAAATGTAAAATGTTTTTGTTGACAATATTCTTATTAATGACTACATACAGGAGTTGTGAGGCCTTGCTGGACACGTTGATTGCTTCTTGTGCCTACATCCTCATATGAGAACTGGGATCCCTGGCTAAACTGTGTAGTCCATGAAGTGTGCATATGCCCCAAGAACCCTTTCGTCTATGCAGCCAGAGCCTGGGGACTGAAGTCCTTCATCCTCCCATTAAAGTAAAAAATGTGGGACAATAAAGACTTCCAACTCAAAAATTACATTTTTTGTCTAACTGTTCCAGCACAGCTGGGACAAAATGTAACTGCTTGAATAAGGAAAATTTGTTCCTTTTCATCTCACACAAAGCCACACTTCAGATCTGCTCCTTGCTGTGCGTAGGCCCCCCGTCCCTTTTCCTGTCTTCTTTGTCACTCTCCTGCTGCAGGTATCCTGCTTATGCCTCCCTCCCTGCCTGCCTGCTTCAGCCCAGACGTTTTTGTCAAACCATCTATACTCAGCTGCTCTCAGGAAAGAGACCTTTCAGGGATTCAAGTTGATATGAAATGGAGAAGCCGTGGTGTAGTGAGCGAGCAGCATTCACACTGACTGCCCCAACACACTCTTTGACAGAGTAAGTTAATATGTTTATATAGCAAAATAATCACAAATTCAATTTTTCTACAGTCTACTGGAAGTGCCCCATGTACTATTCAAACTAATCGGGTTCCCAGATCACAGAATAAACAGTAAATTATCATATAATTCATTTTTGCCTTAAATAATACCTCAGTTTGTAAATGCACGTATTTCTGTCTGTAGCCAAGTCCTGGGAAAAAAAAAAAGTTATCTCACTCAAACCCCTCATTTTCCATGGAAAATGTAGTAACAGAACTTTTTTTTATGATCTTTAATCTGCGTGTGACCCAGTGGGTGTTAAATCTTCTTTCTGGAAGTTGTAAAAAATACAGCTACCTATTTACACATACGGGACTCTGACAATCGTATTTTGAGTCTCCCAATACAGAGTGTTTTGTTGGTTTTGTTGTTTGGGGTTTGGCTTTTTTATTTTATTTTTTGTGGGTTGGGTTTTTTTGGGGCTGGGTTTTTTTGATGGGGTGGGGTTTTTCGCCCTTTTTTTTCAGATAAGGAAGGGCTCAGTTGCCACTGGAAAAGCTGTAAACTTAGAATCTGGAGGGGAAACAATTTGGAGGAAGATCTTCATTAGATATATTCAATATTGTCTCAAATTTAAAATATCACTAAATATATTCTAACAAACAGATAAATTAATCTCCTGATTAAAAAAAATAAAATAAAGCCAACAAATGCAGTTTTCTGACAGGTTCCCTATTTTAGACCAGCCACACTTGTTCTCTGAAGAACATCAGATAAAAAAACATTGAAGATTGGCACGGTATGTCTGGAGTTCTTCCTCTTTTCTAATTCATGACAAATACATTGTAAGCAAAGAAATAATTCTCCCCTGCTTTCTAGCCTGCACTCTTGAGTTTAATTGTGAAAATGGCCTTCTGTATCTTGTCAGTTTGCAGTACAAAGCATTGTGTTTTCTAACTTTTTGCAGGATTCTCAACCTGGCCTCTGACAAATGAAGCTTTACTTTTTTTCTTGTGATAATGAGGTCTCATGAGCTAAAATATGCTCCCATTTACCCTGAACAATCCCCTGTTTGTGTATTAAACTTGAAAGACCTAATGTGGAAGAGATGATGTTGTTCATGTGTAACAGAAAAGATAATATATCCTGAAGAAACTCAGTTATTTCCAAGAACTGATCCATAATGTGGCATCCTCTCAACTGAAACAAGAAATATTTTCTCAGAAATTCAGGAAATAATTGAGTTTTTCAACAACTGATCCTACGAATATTTTGGGTAGTCACTCTGAATAATAAGTGCTATGCAGGAAGAGTACAACGCAAAGACTGAAAAAATCCTGAATTTTTCAGGTCATTTCTCATTTTCGTTTTCTTATAATCAACACCTTCTTCAGGTTAAACCATTATACAAGTAAAAGAAAACATTTCTTAGGAAATAATCAAGGGTCATCTACTAAGCATAAAGAAATTACAAGGAACATATTCTCTTGAGTTAGTATTTAAATCTGTGATAAAATAAAGGTTCACAAAATATAAAACTGGGTTGTAAAAATAAAATGTACACATGGCCGAAGAGACCAAATGATTTCAGACTGGTGTTTCTTAAATTGATAATGTCATACTGGAATATGACATTTTGCAGAAGATGACCATTGCAAACACTAAGTTACTTTTGCTTAACTTTTCCACCCAGCCCATAACTAGCCTTACAGCTCTGTGGGTTCACAATGTAAACTTCAATCCTTTAAACTCTCTTCAGGAAGATTTAAGCTAAAACATTTTAATTTGCTGTTAAAGCAAACAAAAAACCACACACCCACATACTCTTACAGGGTTGTTTGAGCTGATGAGCAGTAACTCATTAAGTCAAAATAACCTGACTACTAACTTCAGAGTTGAAGACACAGAATGAGAAAGGACTCCACAAGCTTGGTTTCACAAATATTTTCCTTTTTCCTAAACAGCAAAGGAAACAATTTAACAAGAGCTATCAGAACTGGAGTAGTTCCCCAAGAAGACGACTTTCTGCAACTTTACAAAAAGTTTTGAAAATCCTTGTATGTTCTCTGAACCATAGCAGTGGTTCTGGAAGACTGTTCACATATACCCTTGCTCTTCTAAGATTCTGACTTGCAAGATATGATTAATTTATGAAGACTGCAGCACAGTAAAATGGAGGCCACAAAATGTTCCCTAGTGCAGTCAGACATTACTGAACCTTTCCAGACCAGCTCCCTGCCTGCCTCCAAATCTCCTTCACATATTTAAAACTGAAAATTCCCTTTTGTGTACGACATAGATGCCACTCTCCCCATCCTCCATTTATCTGTGCATTTTCAGTCATGGACAAAGTGATAGAGCAGTCTCTGTGAAAGCTCCACATACTCCAATAAAGATTATTTCAGAGAGAAAAAGTTATTTTTTGAAAGAGAGAGAGACCAAGTGTCATTAGTCAGAAAGAAATCAAGGTCTTTTTAAGGAATCCACAAAATGAGTCTATCCTCATCAAGAAACAACTGTTCATGACCTTACATTTGGAAAAGGAGAAAAATGTCCCACACAGCTGAGTTTTGATATAGCGGCAAAGCAAAACATAGCATCACAGAGGCACCAATTCTATGCTATACTAAACATCACAGTTATTTTTACTGTAAACACCATTCCACTAACTAGTGCAAACGCACCAACATGAATTTCAGCATGTTATAGGGTTTTATTTGTTGTTGTTCCTTAATAGAATGAATAATTACAAATTTTGATTGGAAAATAAAATAAGAATGTGGATACAAACTGTATAAACTGCAGAGCTATAGTTAAGAAGAACACTGTACGGTCTGAAAAGAATGTTCAACAGCTGCTAGCAAAGAGCTTTGCATTTATTTTATTGCTTTTTTTTTCTCATATGAGGAAGTTTTAAAGCATCCGTACTGAAGTTTAAGCTTTTATGTTCCAATGTCTGCTTTACTTTGAATAGAAAGGTCAAGCTTAAAAAAAAAAAAGGTTTTCCAGGAGTGTAACTTCCATTTCCCTGCTCACTTCACATGATACCTTATCCTACAAGAATCTCACAGGCAGAATTTATCAACAAGACAGTCTTTTCACGTAAGAATGATCAAAGATAAAATTATAGATCCACTGATATAGTGCATTGTGCCCACAGTGCAACTGAAGATCCTTTCAAAAAAGAAAACGTCCAATCACTTCAAAGATGAGGATTCAGTCCTACAGCTCAGCTTCCATAGTCTTCTTGGTTTCAAAAGTCATATTAAAAAAAAAAAAAAAGAGAGAATGGGGTCCCAAATTTAATGCAGAAGGTGAAATGAAGTTATATATATGCAGAAGGAAATGAACAGTGTATGCAATTAAAATTTTAAGGTGGAATCTAAGCAGAGTGTAACTACCAAAGCTGAAAATCAAAGACACTTAATACCTTTGTTTTTAGTAGAGAAATTCATCATGTAGTGATTGCTACAATTGATCAGATACTTAGTTTACTTGTTGAAACAAGCTGTAGGCAGCTTTAGCAAACCAGAAACCCTTTCCATCATCTCTTACTAACCATCTCATGCATCTGTATTTTAAAATCTTTCAAATTTACCAGGGCCTTGGCAAAGCTGACTCCTTTTTATTTTATGGTAACTTTTAATGAAACTGCTTCACTTTTGGATGTACATAATTAAGGTGTGGTCAGTTACCTACTTAGTGAAAGATAAGAAGCAGAACTGTTGAAAAAAATCTGTTTTTTTCCCATCATAACATTTGGCAGAAGAAGGCCAACTTGTTTTAATTCCCTGTCAAGGAAAAGGTCTGAACAATTTATTTTAACATTCTCAATTAATTTAAATAATATTTAAATATTTAATTTGTATAGTTGATATATTTGTTTATGCCAAAATTCAAAACTAAATCAAAGTATGTACTTATTACAAACATATATCTCATTACATTCAACTGCATTTCATTCTATTATCAAAATAAATATGAAATTTTCATATGTACTTTTTTCATTTTGTTTCCATGGGAAAGCCTTACAAAGATAGTTTCCCTGGCCTTCAGAATGAAAAGAAGAATTAAAATACCACGCTTTTCTGGGGAAATTTCATTTGGTAAATAAAAGGGACTGAAAGACACATATACACACACAATCAACTGTTTCCCACAATGCTTCTAACTATCTCTTTCAGATGAAAAGGGTCAGAAAAATTAGCAGTTCACCAAAGTTTAACATGCAAAATTAGAAACAGAATCCAGATTCACAGTTCTACAGTCAGAATGGCATTTTTTGGTTTATAAGAAATTATAAACACCCATTTAAACCTCATGTCACTTAAGTAGCCACTCTTTGAGCACCTCTTTGACAAAGGGTTGTAAAAGAAACTTCTAAAATTCAAGGCAGACTGACCTGGTTTTTGCCCTTTCTTACCACTTTAAACTCTTGCATGTTTCAAGAGTGGAATCAAAGATTTCATTGCCATTCAAAGCAGTTTTCCACATTACTTCATGCTAAGCGTACATGCTTTTTGTTTTCTCCTACAGACATTGAAACTTCCCTTATTTGAGGCATAGGTAATTTTGCTGTTGCTTCTTACCCTTTATTAAACTAACTTGAACATTGGATGTCTATCATTACAGTCCAGAATTTTTGCTATGTAAAACTCTTCAAATCCTTTGAGGGTGGTCTGTCTGTGTGCTTATATATATCTCTCTCTACAGTGGGATTTTTTTAATCCAGAATTATGTTTCCTAACTCTTTGTCTACAACTCTTCTCATTTGGTTAGATCACTATTTGGTTTCTTGTAAAGATAACAGCATAACAGAATCCACTTTGTATAGGGGATTTTCACTGTTGGTTTGACTAATCCCACCAAAGACTGTGGTAAAACTCCCACCAATTTCCCACCCCAAAGGCTGGCTGCAGTACAGCATCACCCTCAAACTCACTGCCAATGGAAGCCCATGCTCTGGAGCAGCCCAGGAAGCTAGCTGAAGCCAGGTGGATTTCAGTCCCCAAAGCCATTAATTCAGTTTTGGAGTCAGAACTTCCTTATGAGAAAAGTGCAAGACATTTCTAGCAAGACATGGTACTATTTCTTGCCTGTCAGGCAGCTAAGAACATCTGAATTTAGTCACAAGAAAGCTATACGACCTTGTAGTTAAGCTTTCAGTGATAGTTTTCTTCCAGAGAAGCAAGATAAAACTGCCTGTGTAAGAATTGTCCTGGAGTTTATGTCAGTGGCAAGAAAGATGGCAGGCCACTCTTATCCATTAAACAGCTGAAGTTGGACAGATGGAAAGAGATCAAGCAGCAAAACCATGTCTGAAGGTGACTGCAAAGTGTCCTTGCTCTTCTTTCAGGAGTCAAACAATGTGGCCTTTTCATTCTTACTCCCTCCAGACCCTAAGGACTTTACTGATAAAGCGGCATTCTGACAGGCTCACTATTCATATTTCATCCTAGAAAAGGAGATGGATGAAGCACTGACCAGTCATTTGGTGGCAGACCAGAACTGCTTGACTAAAAGAACCTGTGAAACTTTGCCCCACTAACAAGAAGAACTGTCATGAAGGCAGTTCTCAGAGAGCCAGCTTTTGTTACGACTATATCGTGTCAGATATCTAGCTGATAATCTATAGTTGTCCCATCTTCTTCAGTGGTACTACACCAATTCACATCAACTGACAGTCTTACCTATTCATTCTGAAGCAGGATTTTTCTCCATCCAAAAAGCTACTTGGAGTTAAAGTAAAATACAATGCCAGTTAAATATGGAGGCCAAAGCCTTTCTTTTCTATCACTAGAGAACAGCAACTCAAAGTTTCAGTCAAGGAATTGATTAATCCTCAAAAATAATAAAAACAATGCATAGTGAACAGAATAAACTGGTTTAAGTACATTGCTTGGGTAAGAATAGTTTCAGCTTTTGACTAAAACTGTGGTACCCTAATGTTCTTTAAATAGTAGCAGAAAAATGGCACTGCTACCACAGTGTGGGCAGCACTGAACACCTGCAAGACATCAGTGTAAGACTGAACTATATAGAACCTTAGAAATCTCCACATTCTCTCCTTTCTCCAGAAAAAAAAAGGGGGGGGGGATTCTGTTCTCCAGGCAGCTCTAAATATGGATCATTATTCCTTGTAGAAATCAGTAGTGTTTATATGGAAAAAAATTAAAAAACACATAATTCACTTGGTCAGTGGAGGTTGTAGAGAGATGGAGGTCAGTCTCTCCTTCCAGGTAACAGGCGATAGGACAAGAGGAAACGGCCTCAAGTTGCACCAGGGGAGGTTTAGATTGGATATTTGGAAAAATTTTTACACTGAAAGGGTTATTAAGCATTGGAACAGGCTGCCCAGGGAAGTGGTGGAATCATCATCCCTGGAGGTATTTAAAAGACAGGTAGACATAGTGCTTAGGGATATGGTTTAGTGATGGTTTTTGTCAAGAGTTAGGTTGACGGTTGGACTAGATGATTTGAAAGATCCCTTCCAATGTAGGCAATTCTATGATTCTGTGATTCTCCCTGCCCCCTCCCTCTCCGCTGTTCATGTTGCATGTTGAAGCAATGCTATACTCTTAGTACATCTAAATATTTCTGAAAAACCCTAAAACACCTAAATAAATACATGTGCATTGGGTAAGATGCAACTCATATAAAATGCGACTTTTTCAAGTTCTTAGTCACCATCCTTGTTCATTCAAATAGCACTTACTCATTAGAACTACTTTTATATTACACTTACATTACAGCAGTATCTAGAAGTCCTAGATGAGACAAACATCCCCTTGTTAAGAGAAAAAAAATACATATAACTAGGAGACAAGCTGATTGGAAACTGAGACCCAAGTTCTGTACAGAAAACCGATACCTTTCAGCATGTAGCTTTCAGGGTCTACCATTGTTCCATCACCAACAAGATGACACACGGCTCGATTGATTCCTGCATATTGAAACTTGGCAAGAAGGTGACTGAATATGTTTTTATTGCAGGAACTTCTCCAGTCTGCCTCAAAACAAACCTCAAAAATTAGCCATAGCCAGCAATACGTAGAGAACCTAGCATTTCTAGAGTCAAAATCTCCAAAGTAAGTTGGCAATTGTCTTATAATGTCAATGGCAGACCATCACATGGACATTTGTGTTCTCTTGCATTCTTGGTTCTAAGCCAAGCAACTACTGGGAAAGACCAGAAAACAACCATGAACCAAATAGAGACTGCTAGAGACTGAGATGAAGTCTGGTAGAAGTGATTGGCAGCCTGTAGGTATTTAATGGGAAAAGCAGCCATCACTAAGCTCCAAAGTGAGAAAACAAGCCTCATAAGACCTATTAAAAGATGAAGAAATTAGACGTCTACTGGAACAAATCAATTAGGTAATGAAACTCTGTAACTAGATCAAAACTGAAAGGCAGAGGAGGGAAAAAAAGGGGGAAATAAGATAAAATAACAGCTGTGGGATGCAAGATACAGAAAGTAGAACTGATTGAATATCCTCAAGTCAGACCCAGAATGAGGCAGCATCTGGCAGAGAGAGGGAGGAAAGCGGTGGGAAACCAGAACAATAGGAGTAGAAAGTCTGTGAAAGCTGGTTGCATGACGCTGCATACCAGAGTACCCAGATGGGCTGACTGCACGGACATATGCAGGCTTAAATGCACCTATCCCATTTTGGAACCAGAAAGCAAGCCTTACCAGAGGAGGAAGATAAAGAAGTGAAAGTCAAGGAATTAATGAGATACGAATCAACAAGATAACACTGGGAAACAAGGATGGAGATACTGTTAATATTTAGTGGGATAATATTCATGCCCAGAAGGATTAAAGTTTTATAGTGATGCTATAAGAAATACAACAAACATGGCACACTGTAGGTATGGACTGATTTGCCTCAGAGTATCACTTTTGTTGTTGTATAGTCTACTCTCTGTGGCCTTTAAGCCTGATTCATTTTCCATTACCATGGAAGTTTGTGGGAAAGCATTCAGAATCTGCTTTCTGTCCTCTTCTTACAGAAGATGTGTTCCTGATAAGGGGAAGGGTACCATGCCACATGTTCAAGAATTATTTTCCAAAGACAGCCATAGTCTCAGTTTTTTAAAGATACTCAGATACCTATTCATTTGCGTCACAGAACTTCTTTCATAAGCCAGGCTTCCTAAATTCCATGAACATTTTAGCGAAATTAAGGCTATGAATGGTTAACTACTTTTAAAAAGGAGTTTGGATGACAAACTACCTAAATTACTTAAAAAAATTATAATCCAAGAATTTACTGAGATGGGAATACCTTCTGGCTTTCTAATACCAGTAAGATAGATTAAACTTTTACACTTCTGTAAGGAGTTACTGGTGTGTACAGAATCAGCTGGAGTAATGTTGAGGCATGATTTCCTAAGACAATGAAGCTACAACAGTCATAGCATAATAGCGGGCATCATCCCTTCCCAAGCTCTCCAATTTACTGCCCATATTTATTCAAAATTATCAGAGGAATGGAAGTCTCAAAGACTCAAGGTTCTTACAAGTTTCAGGAATAGTAGCAGGAAGAAAGAGAAAAAAAAGCTGAATTGATGCCCTAGTATGTGAGGGGAACACATAAACTTGAACTAAACAATTAGCACTCCCATTCTGTGAGTCTTCCAACAAGTAGGTCATGAGCAGCTGTAACATAAATTTCTTCTTGCCCAAAATATGAGAAGAAGATACCAGGAGGAAGATGGGGCTCCTGGTTTACCATAGCAGGAATGAGATTATTCTCATGAGATCCCCAGTGAGATTTTTCACAAATGAGAAACTGTTGTAGTGAAAGAACAAGGTAAAATGCAAGATCTGTAGCAGAGAATGGTTTCTTTTCTTTTGCTCCGCTGATCCTAGTAATCTTTATGTGAAGTATCACATTGTATACATTCCTTGGTTAAAATAAAATTATTTATTTTGATCAAAAAAATCATCACTCAAGCATGCAGGTGGCAAAATTCAGAGAGATGTTGGCAGAAAGTGTTTAACTCCAATGCTAGAATTTTGTTTTTACACCGTTAAGTAGAAGTTCCAGCTAAAATGATTAAAAAAATGAGAAAAGTGAAGCAGCTGGAGAAAGAGGACAAAGTCTCTGCCTCAAATGGTAAAGGCTTTGGCCTTCAGGGGACAAAATGACCCTTAGTACAAAAGAGAGCATGCTGCCTTTAAAGCTGCAGAGCACTGGGCACAAAAGCATTTTGCTTTCAAAGCTGTCACATCAAACAAACTATATTTGTCACGTTACAGCTTAAAATGTTTTGCAAGATTAGCAATTGGGCAATGGACATGGAAGGTACTGAATAATCATTTGTATCTGTATTTTACTTGTCCTTTGTTATCAGCCTGTACCAATGCTGAAGATCCATAACCAGTAATCAATAACCAGTATCACAGCCTAAAGAAAAAAGAAAAAAAAAAAACAACAAACAACCAAACGAAAAAACCCCACTAATATAAAAATGGATATAATGAAGTACATGGTGTGTACACTCCGTGTTACTAGAGTAAGTGGGAACTCAGCATTTAGGTCTGTGAGTTCCCACAATTTTACCATGCATTTATCATCATTTCAGTATCAGACTTCTGCAATTTCATGTTATATTTGACACATTTCAGCCTGAATATATGACTTAGATACCACCATAGATATATACCACCTAGAGGACCCCACTTACATCTCTTTTGTATGGAAAGAGAACTTTCCAAATGTCAGGGAATATATATACCCTAAATTGCTCTTTTTATGGTAGCAGTTTGTGTCTCTCACTATCATCTTTTCGTGGCATGAGACATAGTGTATATTCTTATTGGTTTAGCATTGGAGACTAGACTTATGCAATCTTTACTTCATCAATTACTGTCTTATTGCAGGCTCTTAAGTCACATATTCCCCTTGGTGCCTCAGTTTGTCCATCCAAATAAGCCAGTGATACAAAAAAATGTACAGCAGGCACAACAGATGCATTTGACATATGAGGGAAGAAGGTTTACTCGTAAACTGGAGAAGTCCAGCATTAGGCAGAAAGTTCTGCAGCAGAAGTCTTGCTTACAGAAGAGGAATATAAAATATAGGCACAGTAAATAAATGTATGTGCTGTGGAAAACTGGATTAGGAAGGATATTTGGTAAGTTATTAAGGCAATTATCTAATGTGTTCTCCTTTACCAAGAAGAAACTCTGCTACCACACCAGAGCACTTAAGCACTCTTGTGAATGCAGAATTGGGTTCTCTCAGGTTCCTTGTTATGCTTATTTCCTTTTCCTTCACATAGAGTGTGCAGGACTGATTGTGAAAGGTGAAGGACTACAGGAACAAGGATATTGCAGAGTTACAGGCAAGGTTCTGCCCAGTGTGAACAGTGAGGCTCTACCCAAGATGCCTTCCTTCCACTGTTAGAACTTCCTGAGGGCTGTGAAGTTGAACCAGAGCAAAAACTGTTGTGAAGAGTGTAGTCTTTTCAGCAGGAAATCACCAGTACGTTGTATGCAATCATATATCCTAAAGGATGTATTTCCTTTACTGCTAAAGCTCTGAAAAATCAGTCTCTGACTGAAAAAAGAGAACCACTTTTCCCACCCCAAAACTGCAGAAAAATTACGGTGATAAATATTCCTCTTTTTTGTTTAGGGAGTCCCCGTAATTTAATGGATATATCCTTTCCATCCCTCCTTCAACCACCTTTGCTTCAGCTTCAAGTAAGTTCCACATGTGAAATGTTCAAGGCCCTGGAAGCCTAACAACATCACAAAAAAGAGACAGAAGGTCTGGGGTAGGAGGAAGAGAAAAGGCAGGTGTGGCTTGACAAGTGATGAGGAAATAGGTTTTCAGGACACGTAAACTCAGGACAGCTAATCTGACACTGTATCCCTGAGAAACAGAAGGAAATCCCACACCAGCCAGAGAACAGCATTACTGAGTCAGTAGAGCATATAGGAGTGATCAGCAGGCATGCTGGTATTTCAGAACAGGCAGACTGAAGTCATGAGAATATGAAACACCATCTGAGAGGAGACATTCTGAACAAAATGCAAGGAAATCTCCATGGAATCAGCTAGGAGGCATGTCAGGAGCATGACCAGCAATGCTGGCTGGAGTTCAAAAGGTTCGGCTCCACATCACAAAAAGCATCCAAGTGTTACAAACATCTTTGGTCCTGTGTATGGATTATAAGTTAGTTTTTCATTAAAATTCCATGATTCTCACCCACCCCTTTAATCATGAAACAGTGTCCTCCCATAGCACCTACCACATGGGGTCATGAAGAGCTCTGCGCTCGTTATGACATCCCTGTGAAGTGTTACCTTGACAGATGGAGATCTGAAAACCAAAGGCTACATGCTTAAGGTGGTACTACAAATTAGTACTAGATCTGACAGATTCCCAAAGCAACTCTTTAAAGCAGATTTTCTTTAACTACTAACTCAGATTTCTCTCACAGTTGTATTGGAAGAAGAGCTCTTATTTTGTTCTTGTTTCATGAACATTATTGCTGGACAGCCTCTTAAAGCCAGTTACACTAAATTAGCAGACAGAAAAGTGGACCTGGACAGTATCAAGACCACAGCAAATTACCGAGTGCTTTACAGTCTTCTTTTACTGCATTTGAAAAGAAGGGTGATTCAAACATTATCTAAATGACAGGCAAAACAATCTTCTGTAGACCCAGACAGCCCAACAGCAAAAAAGGCTTTCTGAGCAGGTGGCATGGTGGCTGATAAGAGAAAGGGGGAAAAAAAGAAAAAAAAAAAAAAAGTAAGTCAATATGTGAGGCTAGATCTCGATAATCCATTTTAACAGTGCTAGAATATCCTTCCCGAGGCCTGATTCTTCATTCCTTCATGATAGCAAATTCTTGCATTGCTAACAAATGCAATTTAATAATAATCTTCACAGCACAGTGTTTCTCCTAAAATGCTGGGCACTGATATAAAAAAGCCACATCATAAACTCAGCTTCTCCTAAATAACAGTAACTTGCTCTAGGACAGCAAATAACTGTCCTACAATTTCAAAGAAATGCTTGAGACAAGAGCAGGCTGAAAATTCAAAACAACTACTTTTCATGAGAAATAACTAAATAAACCTTCAAATACTGTTTTAATTCTGGGGAAAAATGAGAGATATTTTTCCCTCTCAAACTCCTGCCTCTTGCCAAAGAAAAGAGGCATATGGATACTTAACTGACAGTACCATGAAGGAAAACTACCACCTTCTGGCTCTTTCTTCCACACTGCAAGCAACCATCTGCATCTTCTAAGGCTATGCTTGGAGACTGGGATGCTGACAGACAAATATGAATTTGGTATTAATGAGCAAAACCCTGCTTTCAGGGTTAGAAGAGACAGAATCAGAGCATAAGAATATGGACAGAATCAGGGCGTGAGATAAATCACAGTTACAGTTTGTTTATATCAAAGGACATGGCTATCTGCAGGACTCTTCCTGCTGTCTTCATTCAGCCTGGCAAGCTTACTTTTGCAGCTTGCTGAATCACAGTGTAAGTACTTATCTCTGAGCATGAGCATTGACTGGCTGAGGGGAAGCTGCATGCCTGAAGTTAACCATGTATTTTAAAATCCCATCAAGTAGGTCCTCTCAGAGTAAATAAAGAGAATCATGCTTTGGGGGTCACATACCAAGCAGTTTCTATTCTCTTCTTGAGAGGAGGAATCCTTTAACACCAGCATTTGCAGTTACCTGGCAGGAGATGATGGCCAGGCCTCTGAACTTCCTTTATGGGAATAAAGGGAGGAAACAGTCCAGCGCTGCTTTACATTGACTTAGGTTTGTTGAAATACACTCTTCAATAATACAGACATTTCTGGCACCGTTGTGCATGCCTAAGTCTGTATTTGTAGATAAAAGAGGGCCAGGACACTGTTTCAAATACTGAGCATACTATTTAATCTCCTAACATGCTTTCTCCCAGACAACACCTGGGAACGGTGGGTGACAAGAGGAGCCAGGGGTGGTTCCCAGTAAGCAGACTGCAATCTTTTCGATATGTTTTGGAAAGGAAAAAAAACCCAAAAACTAGTTGCATGGATGTGAGCTGTGCCATTTTGCATAAGAGACAGAGAACAGATCATATACATTTTACACAGCAGCACAGATGTAGCTTGTTTTCTAGAATGTAATCTTGTGAAAGGACAATGGTAGCTACAATAAATTGTGAGAGAATGATCTAGAAACATTTCTTGGTCCTCTCCCAGGTTTCAATTATCCAAGGTGCATGTTGCACTTGTCCTTCCTACCCACCCTCCCATGTCCCACAAAAAAGGAGAGCCGTACAAGCCAAAATGATCATTTTTAGGTTGTAGGTTGAAAGCTTGTATGGAAAACTATCATCTGAAGTATGTCTAAGGTAGTTGTAAGAAACTCTTAAAAATGAGATAGAATGAAAGCTGAATTCATCTCTAGAAAAAGCCATCACTATTTGATTCTAGCCAAAGCTGCTCTGGTATTAGACTCTGGGCATTCACCACAGGCACTTCCTGGTGCCTCCTGTCTTGAAGAATGTTTTATTGGGTACATTGCTCTTAATTTCATCAAATCCAAAGAATTTCAAACATCACTCTAAAGAAACAGTAATTTTTTTTTTTTTTTTAATATGGAAAAGATTACATTATTTACATACTCAGCCTGAACTAGTTACTCCAGTCCTATTAATTGTTCCTTCATGGACTGTCATTATTGCTGCTGTTCTGTTTCGTACAGAAAGTTATAATGCATTTCCTTTTCTACCCCAAATCTCCTCTTCTTCAAAGGAAGTCATCACCACACCTGCTCTGGCTGCTTTGACTCCACTATATGTCCTAGTTTTTTGCTCTGTCAATGAAAAGGGATTAAAGAAGCAACAGATATTAAAAAAAAAACAAAACCAAACACCTCTAGAGTCAACAAGGGAACTTGGGGCATCAAAAAAGTGAAGAGGTGTCAGGTTCAGCAATGATTTTAAAGACAAATATGACAGTATGGCCAGATAATAATTCAGGCCCAACTGGAGATGTTTTCCATTTGTAGGAGGTGGAAAGGAGTACCAGGAGTCTGGTTCCCAACACTGGCTAAGTATTTGTGGAGGGACAAAATTCAGTGACTGGACTGAAACGTCAAGCAAACCAGGGACCACTGTGTGTAGATCCAAAACCTTTCCAGGCAGCTCTTACAGGGGGAGTTAGTCATCCACATAGACAGAGTTTGCAGGGATATGGGAGGACTGGGATCTACCCTCAAGCAGAAAGATTGCCAGTATCATGTTGAGAAGCCAACACAGGATCTGTCCTTTGCCTGCTCAAGCTACTGTGCGCCTTAAGCCTCTAAGGGCATAGGCACTGAAGTCATTGCACTGATTTTTTAGTACAATGAGGAGTGACACTACTATAATACAGCAATAACACTGTAAGACATTACTACTTGCATAGTGGACAGCCTTCTGTAAATACACTGAGAGACAGGTTCTTCCACGCAGAATTGCATACATGGTATTCAGTCAGTCAGACACCTTACACTTTCTGACATTTAAACATACACTGCTTTGAAATCAAGAAAACAGCTTTCTAAAATGTCTTACTGCTCAACCAGAAGCCCTAGGATCACTGCCAACCATGGCTTCATAGCACGTTATAAAGTCAGAGCAGGTATCTGAAGATTTATCCCTTTCCCGCCTTAAAAAAATAATCAAGTGTCTCACCCCCACCAACGACACCAGAGTTATGCCAGTTGCTGTTTTCTGTATAAAAATAATTTACTTTTCTTCTCCTCATGCTTAGGCATGTTGGAGGCTGCCATTCCTATGATTCACCCCTTCTCAGCTCACCTCACCACCAGTAGTGCTCTTTTTCCCAAGAACGGGAGTGGAGAGGGATCTGTGCCTAACTATCAGCAGACACAGTCTTTCAGCAGCTTAGCTCAAAGAGCTATGAAACCCTGAAATGTCCTCTTACTCTCCAGCAGAAGGGGAAAAAGAGAAAAAACATCTATTTATGGCTGCCAATGCAAAGGTCAATGAAAATAATCTCATTTGTTTCCATGGGTTTTGGATAAGACCCGCAGATCTTTATTTTTAGGTATGAAAGGGTCTATTGCTGGCTGCTTAAAATATACTGTGACTGACTCCTCATCCATGGGACAATACTCCTCCCTTGCCTTTGCTGCACTTTGACAATGAAAGGTCCTTTTTAAGCTTTGTCCAGCACACACTGATTATCCCCAACACACACTAAGTACTTTGTTGAGAATGGTTTTCTGGAACAACATTTCTTTCCCTTCTGTGATGAAAAAGGCTTCCGTCTTCTTTCCCATAGTCCTCTCTTGTACAGCTGAGCATCTCAGCCTACTGCATTTACCCTGTCCTCTGGCCATATAGCTAGATGTCTCTGTGTGACTAGACCATCATAGCCATGTATGCCAGGTGTAATGCACTCTACAATCGACAATGTCCAAAAAAATTGCTATCTTGCTCAAATTGCTGTCACTGCCACGAATCTCCTTGGTCTTCTGTTGTGCCAGATTGGATCAAAAGCACCAGGTCAATAGCAGTCCTAACAAATTAGGGCCTCTTTTCTTTTCGTTAACCGTTTAAAGAATTTGTTGTGTACTGCAAACAACATAGACAATGAACTTTATCAAAAAGTATCTTCCCGTATATGAGAACATACTTTTCCAGTCAAGTAAATATGCGTAAATAAGGTGCTGCTGTGAGAAGTCACCCGAGACTTTAAATCTAATCCATATTCTGCCTACCATGGCTGTTTTGCCAAATGGAAATTAGACACCCTGGGACAATTTTTGAAAACAACCACCATGAGCCCCCAGAGCATCTAAATAACATCTGAACGGATTTAAAGATTTGCCGTAATTATAGTGGACAATAAATATCTGAGCAGAGTGGCAGATTTCTGTGGGACAGGAAGTGCCCATATTGGTAGCTGCCTAGGATTATATATCCCATTCTTGCCCTTTTCAGACTGACTGCCTATGTGCACCAAGAATTTCTGTTCATTAAATACACTATTTCAATTAAAACCGCATCAAAAGTGGAAAGCACAGTTTATCCCGAAGTAGTTTATTCCAATCTGGTAAAAACAGATAAACCAAATATTATAAAATACTTAATATCAAAATAATTATGCAATGTACTGGGGCCTTATGACTGGAATTAAAATAGCTTCAAGCATCCTCCCGACTTAATTGTTCTGTTTATGCTGTTAGCAGAGACAAGGAGTTAGTTTCCATGCTACTCAGAGTCTGTGGATCAGTCTCATTTTCAACAGTGGCCATCATTCTTAAGGAAAACTTCCCTTCTTGTTCCAAGATAAAGTAAGCTCCGTGCCCAGTCTTCCAGCCCTCCAATATGTAAAAATGTGTATTTTTTCTCCCGTACACATTCTGTCAGAGCACATTCCTACAGTCTGAAAAAACAGCTCACGAGCTAAATCAAAGAGAAACCAAAAATACTTTCACAATGAACTCTTTTAAAAATATTTTAGACCAGGGATGGGACTGAAGCATTCCCTTGCAAATAGAGTATATCAATTCCTTTTCTTATTAAAGAAGTTCTGAGCACCAACCAGTATTTCCTAGAGTTTCAAGTCATATTTTACCCCTGATGAAAGGATCAGAGATGCAATTATTAGTGAGCAATTCTTGACAGCTTTCAGGAATCTCATCACTAAGAAAACTGAGATTAATAGGTCTGCTCTGATAAGTGCTAGGACAGCTGGATGTTACACAGAAAAAAGGGATCTTTTCTGACTAAATGAGGACATCTGGTCAGCTTCCTCTTGGAAATGATTCTTGTAATTTTAATAATAATAGAAGCAATGCAATATATCTAGAAGGCAGATACTCTAATAAGCCAGACACTGAATCTTGAAGACTGGATGTCACCTCAAAAGGAGATCAGTAGGAAAACCCATGGTCCAATGCCAGGGAACAAGGCAAGATCACAGCAACCTCCTGCCTGCAGTCCCAGTTTTTGCTACCACTGGTACAGAAATTGAAGCTCCTCTGCAGGAAAGCTACTGCTTTGCCTCTTCCTCTCCTCCTTCGCTCTCTCTTCTCAACACAGCTTCATGTGGAGCGAAGATTCAGGAGACTTGAAAGACATCTGCCCATCCCAATCACATCACCAAAGGCCTGAGTCCTTGCAGCCAATGGGGAAAAAGTCTTCAGTCCCTACAAACTTTGAATTTTCAATTATGTATACATTTATTTTCAGGAAAATCCAGATCTGCCTATTTTTAGGTGTCCTGCACTTAAAACAAAGGGAGCCTGACAAAATGCCACTAGTGATGGATATATGAGCACAGAGGGAAGTGATTGCAAAGAAACATTCAACCTTCTTCAGTGCAACAAACCCATGCACCACGCCCTGGGCCCCAGGTCATAGCGGGTATTTGTCAAAAGGACTAGTAATATCATAGCGATTTACAATTCACCTCCAAAAAAACAGCAGCCACTCCGTCTGTAGCAGGAGAATACAGAAAGTCCATAGGAAATTATATTGTAACTGTAAAATTTCCTTTCAGTAGGATGGTGCTACTTCTTCATAGCATGGAAGGCACTGACTTCCTCCTTCCTGCTCCTGCTGGGAAATCCTCAGCAGGACTCGGAACTTTGTCCATAAATAGATTACACTGTAATTATATTATTTATTTTTATGTCAGACCCCTTTAGAACCAAGGGAACATAAGAGAAGACTGACTGTAGCTGCCTGCCATTTGCACTGTTAATTGTTATCAAGTGGCTTAAATCCAGAAAAAGAGAAGTCATTTGAAAACATGAAAAAAATATAAACAGGAAAGCTAGTCAAGAGGAAGAGTCATTCTGTCTAGCACACAGACAGGACAAGCAGGGACAGTATGAACTGAAGCCATCTCAGACGGCCTGGGGGTGCCCTGCCAGTACTAAGAGCAAAAATAGGACTCATAACACCAACATCTGACTTCCAAGACTCAAGGCCGTATAGACTTCTGCAGCTGCAAAAAAGAATCAGAATTAAAAATACATATTAGCTAAAGCAGAGGAAAAAGCAAAGGAGAATCTCAAGGACACTGAAATTTTCCTGATGTTCTGTTTATGAATAAGGGCTTTCTGGATTATTGCAGAACTGTGGAGTTATCACCACTGACCAGCACATGTTGTGCTCAGAGGTACCTGGACAGAAGAGAGAGGTGCTCCCTGGTTCAAAAATAAAAGCATTAGCACATGCAGGTGAACAGTCGGGAAAGGGTCGTAAAGGACTGCTTCATCTGCAGTCTTTGCCTGCTGCCAGGATCAATCCAGCTAAGTAGCTTTTGAAAACAAAACAACAACAACAACAACAGCAACAACAACAAAAAACCAAAAAAAACCCACCAAGCCCCTTCCTTAAGCTCTGCTTTTATTTCAAGTTGTAGGGAAAAAATGCCACACTGTGTTGGTCAGCACTGCCATTGGGTTTTCTCCACTCACAAACATTAAAATTTTCAGATTGGTGGCATAGAGCAACCAATACTGAGACTGCAAAAAAGGGAAGGGAATGGAATCAGGAAAATCTCCACATAGCCATGTACATAAATAACCATAGCAAAGCAACACAACAGGACTTTGTTTAGTTTCATGCTCCAGAGATCACTTGTCCATTCACCTTACTGTTCAGCCTGCTCCAAAACCCAGTGTCCTGCTCAGGAATCTTTATCACTGCTGGGCCAGTCCAAGTCACCCACAGAGGATGGGATCTCCACGTAACAAGCAAGAAGAGGGTCTTGAACACCTGTTTTGTGTGGTAGGAAAATAAGGAAATAATAGCAATCTCATCTCACCTGTCTGATGCAAGACTAAGTTCATGCTAGTATCTGTGGAGAGGGTAATACTTTTTCACAGTACTCAATGCAACATTATTCATGAGAAGGTCAATAGCAGCAAGGCCAGATCATGAAAATGGCCAAAGTGGAAGAGAAACAGCTCTGTAATCCTTTCCCTTGGACAATGCTGTAATACCATATCTCTCCTTATCTTACCAAATAACTCATAAATAAACCTTATATTTGAAAAAAAACACAATCCAGTTTGATGTTCTCTAGTGCTTTTACTGGGTCAACGCTACCTTTGCATTTGCACAGACCTTTCCTTTCAATTAAAAAAATGTTTGATTTTTAGGTAAGTTTTCTAAAGCTAATCTAATCTGTTTGGAACAGACCTCCATTATTGCCTCCTACCAACATTCCCATCGCTTTCCCTAGGGAATCTTTTAAATTTACATCCCACTGCAGAACTTTGAAGGCAGCTAATCTTAAACCACATCCTCTGGCAAGCCACGAGCTTGTTAGCTACTAGGATGTTAGCTATAAGTAGACCTTCTCTCAAATGACCTAGCACAAATTTATATCTGGTGATGGGAAGAATGAGAGCTTGCACTCAGAAATAGCTAACTGAGCTGGAGTTAGAATCCGGTTTCTTCTTCAGATAGTAATGTTCACCTGCATAAAGCAAAGTATCCTGATACTGTGTGCTGGGATTAGAGGACTATCATGATGATCTGAAGACAGAGATGGGTAATTTTATATTTCCCAGGAGCCCTTAGAGACTCCTTGGAACACCAATATAGCAGATACTTTGTGACTAACAAAGAGAAATGTTAAAAAGCCCCTGGAGTACTCTGAATATGTGATAAGAGAAAATAAATGGAGGAGAAATATGGGGAACAGACAGGGACTTTGAAGAGACAGGCTACAAAAGAAACATGTCTCTAATAAAAAGGGTATCAAACACAAAGAGACTGTGAGAAGCAGGAAAGACTGAAAAACTTGCTGAATCTCATTTGTAAGCTGATCTGAAGGATGAGTTGCCAAGTCCTGTCAACGTAATTAGGAAATATGGCCCCACATTTCATTCACGTTCTTCCTATGCTTTCACAAATGAAAAGAGACACAGAAGGTATGGCACAAACACCTAAGAAATGTAAACAGTCTGAACCGGCTCCATTCCCTTTCCATCAAGCCTAATCTGAAAGAACAACAAAGCGTATGGCCATTGGTGTAACTGATGTACCTAGTATATCTCTACCATGAATGAACTTGAAACTTCCGTTGTAAAAAGATACCATATATATATATATCTGCAAAGGATTCTCTTTCTTCGCATGCAGAGGATGTGATGCCTTCTGATGCCTTCAGCTCCTAATCCTTTCATGATACATGTTAGGGCAGCAGAGCTAGCGAAAAATTCATTCACGTCATTTCATCAGAATATCTTACAGAACTGTGTAAGACTTTCAGATGATGCTTCAGTTCAGGTTTCTCAGGCTGAACATGGAACAAGAATATCCAGTCACCCTCTGAAGAACTCAGACAACATCCTTTTTGGGAGGACAATGTCCTGGGACAAGAGAAACACAAATCAGATTTCTCCTCTAAATATGGTAAAATTATAGAATCATAGAATCATAGAATAGTTTGGGTTGGAAAGGACCTTAAAGATCATCTAGTTCCAACCCCCATGACTTGATCCAGAGTCCGCAGTATAAGAACTTTCAGCTACAATGCCAAAATCTGGGCAAATAGACTTAGATGCTCATGGTTCCATTTAGGCAATGGTTTCCTATCTTGCTAACAATTTGTATATGGTGATTTTTATTTTTTTCTTTCCTGAATCAGAATAACACCCCAAAAATCTCAAGAGTGATCTTTTGCAGGAAAAAAGATCTTTTTTTCAGGAAATTAAGTATTCCATTTAAATTTAAAGATTAAAAAAATAGAGTTTAATCTTGAAAAAAATGTTGTGCAAAGTTGTTTTAAGCTGGGGGAAAAAAAAACCAATTCTCAAAACTGTTACGTCATAGTACAGACTATCTTGAAACTTTTTCCTCAGAATATATTTGAGTCTGAGTTTTTTTCAGAAGCTAAACTTTTCTGTAACCAGTTGAAGCTTTTAAATCAGCATTTTTCAGAAATAAAGATAGAGGTCAGCAAACATTCTCTGAATTGTAAAGTTGCCGGGCCAAATGTGGAAGAAATATTAAGTGCTTGTATTTATGAATTCCCATGACAGGTGCAGGAGGAATGTTTCAGAACAGAGTGAGAATGAGAAAGGATTAAATGATTACAAATTCATTTGTCAAAAATTAGGAAAACTTTGTTACTCACATTGCATCCTACACAATTGGGTGGGGTTTTTTCTGCTTGGAATTTTACTTTGAAAGCTGCTTTTTAAAGGTTCCACTAAATAGAAACTTTCCAAAGATGAGTTTTCTCTATTGCATTCAGTCACAAAATCACCTTAGTGTGAAATCACTGGCCACTCAGGTTTCATCATAATAGCCTCTCTGCTGCTCTGGTGTTCTGGGAGCCACCACCCACTGGGGGGGAGTGGAACGCGGAGGAAGAAAAATCACTCCCCACTGAAGACATCAAGCTGCACGTGCAGAATTTGAAGCACTAAGGAGCTCTAGTCACTTCTGTATAATGTGATCTATTTAAAAATATGGTCACACAAGAATTTCACTGTTTTTGAAATTAAAATCTTAGTTAAATGAAAAGACAGGCTTGACAAAGGTACTGGAGTGTGCTGCTTTGTTTAACGGGCTGTGGCAAGTATCCAAATTCCAGTCAGAATTGCAGCAATCTCGTACGCTGTCAAGAAGTATGACTTCCCTCTGACAGAAAGTGCTGCAAATTTTATGAGAGATAATTGAAGCCAATTCTTGTAACATCCATTAGAGTCCCTCTCAATCTGTCTGTGTAAGGTCTAGGGGAGTGTGAGCTCTCCCAGTCAATTACCCATATTGGTAACTAACAGCTTCCAAGTTCTCTGTTGTTTCCACCTTTAAAAAAGGCCTTTGTTCTGTAGAAATCATGCCTGGCACCTTTAAATCATTAACCTTTGCAAAACTTACCTGTTTCAGTGTCTAGCAGAGAGAAGCATAAAAATATGTGCCTAATACCGTAACAAGAATAAGCTGACTTGGTGCCATATTTCACCTCACACAGTGAAATGTTGGTGGAGAACCCTGTCCACCTGGCTTAGTAAAGTACGCAGAGGAAAACCAACCTTTACAATATTCTGCATTTTAACAGCTTTATGAACCTCCCATATTCAGAGGGTCTGCAAACCAAAGACAGGGATGGAGCTGAAAGTTATAGTACAGGCAGTATGAACAGCATTGTTGGGATGATCCAAGGACATAAGTGGAAAGGTTTGCAGGAAAATGTGCTCTTCTGTATTACAGCAGCTGATAGAGTTTAGGTCCATCTCTGTTATGGGTATAAATAAAACCATAATGGGTATAAATAAAAGCTACACTCTCTCTGAATTGTAAGTCTTAGTATTCAGGATGCAGTTACACACTGACACACTCTTGACCACTTTGTACTCCCAGTCCTTCTTCCCACCCCCCCAAACAGCTTGATTCAACTGTTTGTGTGGCAAGCTTATAAGCTGGCTGTATGAAATACAAACACAACTCAAAAAACGATCTCCCGTTTTTTCTCTACTCAGTGGATTTCTTGTATCTCTTCCCCCTCAGATGACTCATAAAACAGAGACACACACATTGCAGAAGGTTATAATAAGTGTTCAACAGTGTGATGTGCCTCAAGACACTACTACTGTTCTTGAGGAGATTATTGATAGGTTAATACACATGGTTCCCAGTTATAGGCACTACACAGGCCTGCAACTCAGCAAGTTAAAAATTATGATCTTAGAACTAACAAAACTGTGTTTCAGTACATGGTACTGTATTTGCAAGTATGTTCCTCGTATAAAGAGCCAAAGAGGGTTATCGACTAAACCTCAGACTTTCATTACTAGAAAAGAAAGATTCAAAGGAAGGAAAGAAGGAAACACAGCTGAGTGGCCACATCCTTGTCAGTGTATTTGGTTGAGACATGGATAATCAAACCAGTCTAATTGTCTCAATTTTCAGTGCAAAACTCACTCCTTTAGGGCTCCTGGAAGCTCTCTGTTTAGGAAGCTGCCCGAACTGAGTATAGATACTCAGAAATACAGAAATGTAACTTATTTTGTAAGGAAAGCCAGAAACTTCCTTTTGACTTTTCATCCTCTATCAAAGAAAATAAACAAACAAACAAACACAAAGAAAAGAAAAAAGAAAAAGACCATGGCTATGCATAAATAGCCTACCTACAGTGTAGTGCTCATTAAATCCGTTCACAAAGATCGGCTGGAATTTCTTTTAACTCAGTTTAATGCAGTCTTATTTCATTTACCTGAAGTCTGGCATCAAAACAGAACCAGGTTAACATACAGCAGCATTAGCGCCTGTAAGGAGGGTTTTTAACACCAAAAAATAATAGTTGAATCATAGAAAATGGATAAGCAAGAGAAGAAAAAATATTGTAGCAAGTGGCATCTTCCAGCTTGTATACTGGAAAAACAGCAACTTTTATGGATTTCAGGATCCTACAACATATTCAGCAGTCTGCTAGCAGACAGGGAAGGAAGACGGCAAGCAACGCTGAGCACCTTTAGACAGTGCTTTTGCACCTAAAGAAAATTCTGCCATAAACGATTTTTTTGGGGCCAGTTTCTCGACCTGAACGTGCTCCGTTTTTTTCCTGCCTCCTTGAGGCAGAGACCTCAGTGATCCCTAGTGCGCCACTGGGAGCTAAACTGTGGGCTCACGCACACGCACACACACCCCCACCCGGCTCCGAAAGCGACCGCGGGTCATGAGCGCCCGGTAGCATCGCGGGGAGCGCAGCCCGGTGGAGCCGCCGCCGCCCTCCCTCCGCCCGGCAGGTGGCGCCGGCGGCCCGCGGCTGCAGCCACCCCGCACCGCCCGCTCGCCGGCAAGCTTCGGAGGGACGGACGGACAGACGGACAGACCCAGCACCTGCAGAGCCGGGAGCTCCCAAACGGGTGGGACTGCTGCGTCCTGGTCCGTGCTGCCCGCTGGACTTAAGCCGGCTGCAGGCTCCCCCGGGACACTGGGGACATCCTCTACTTGGGGACATCCTCTGCTACACGCAGGATGGCTGGATCCGTAAAGCAAAGGCACCAGTAACACTAGGGGCTGTGATCCAATGCATATATAAGCAAAAGCCTCACATTTATACAGAAATCCTTACATGCCTTTAGCTCAAGATTTATTTCCTCACATGCTATCCTGAGCCCACTGCATTTTCACAAACAAAATTTTCACCACAGTGTTACACTGGCTCTTTCTCCTTGAACCAAAGCCCTAAAGCAGGGCTATGTCTCTTCCATCTTCTTAAAATCCATCTGCTACCTTTCTCCCTTTTACCAAGCAGGGTCTGAATCCTCTTCTCCTCCCCACTCCACATCCCTGCATCCCCCAGACCTCTCTAGCTCCTGAATCCTGCAGTATAAGCTGTCTGCACAGCCTGCTGTGGCATTTATTCCTGGCCAGCCACTCTCCAAGCCCTCAGGCCACCTTGTGCATCTGTCACCCACTCCTAATCCTGTGCAAGCCGAACAGCCTGCACTCCAGGCGGCCACAGCTCTGGCATCTGCCTCTTAGTGGGGGGATGCCCTGCACCCTTGCTGCAGAGAGAACAGCTACGAGCTCAGAACGAGAAGAGCTGGGGCCACACTCCAAAAACACCTGCCACCTCTCAGCCCTTTTTGGGGAAGGCATGCTGCATATCAGCCTGATCCTCTGACCATGGTCATGTGAGGGCCACAGCAGAGGAGGGGGATAGAAACCATGGACAACACAGCAGAAAGGATGCTGGGTGGCCCTGCAGGTCTCCCGCTCAAAGGGACACGTTCTAGGCTGCAGTCTGAAGTAACTTTCCACCTTTCCTTTCTCACATAAGCTGATCCTCCTTCCTTGCCTTGTCCTTGTTGCCCATGGACAGTCAAAGACAAGGAGGGGTTTGAAAACACCCAAAGTCATCAGATCTAGCCTTGAACATGTATTGTTCCAAATGGTGGGAGAAATTAAAGGCTTGGACTTCACTGCTGCTGTAGCCAGGGAGTCATTTTCAGCGCCCATCGAATCCCTTTGGTTGGAGCTACACGTGTGACTAAAAGGGGACTGTGGCAGATCTTAGCCAGCTTCCATTTCCTCTTCTCCACCTAAAAAAACCACCAGTGTCCCGCGTAGGCTGGTATCCTGTCTCTGCCAACAGGCAGCATCAGCTACCTGGTGAAGGCTGTTTTGCAGTTCAGCCATCTCTCGTTCACAGCAAACTCCAAGCAGTCCAAGGGAAAGACCCTATTTACATCTTTTTCCATAGATGACATCTGTGCTGGGTTGAGGAAAGGAGGAAGGATTGTGTTTTTAATATCTTAATATATAATAAGGTACAATAATACCTCAATGACAGGATTTTAAGACATCCTTCACTTTTTTATATGTTTACATAAAATATTCATCTTCCTGATTGCCAAATCTTTTCAAAGCATTCCAGTCATTGCCCAGCTGCGCTACTGCTTTTGGATACAAGCAGTTAATAAATTTTATTTTTTACGACTATCAGAATGTGCCCAACTGAGAGGAGATGATACAACCAGGCTGCGTGGTGCAGTGCCTGAGCAAATCCAGGGTCAGAGCTACTAAGCTACTGCAAGTCTGGAGCAGGCTAGCTGGCTGTAGCTCCTGAAAGTGCAGTCATTCAGAATAGACGTTGCGCACCTGGGAGCAAATCAAGCCATAAACTTGGAGAGATCACATATGCCTCAATCCCCATGGGCAATGCTGAACTGAGCAAGGCAAGGTTTAAAAAATAAAAACAAAAATAATCACACATGCACCCTTACACACACCTCAGGATGGCGTAAAAAGTAAAACAGCATAAAAGGGTGGGTGGAGCCATGGGGGGCTGAGGGCAGATTATTTAAAGAAAGTGATAAAAATAAAATGGTTTTTATTCTAATGTGGAGGCTTAGGATTTCATGGCAAGGTATGTGTTGTATCGCTTTAAGGTTTTCCTTACTTCATACAAGTACAGTCAGACAATCAGTATGATCCTAGATTACTTTCCTGTTTGTGCTTCAGGACAACAAACTATACATTTGTAGTAAAAGAAATTTTTTCTATAGGTTGAGGAAGAATATTGAAAAAAGAAGAGATTAAAGACATCAGGTCAAGGCAAATCTGTTCTCAGCATTCTCATTCCCAATTTACAGATTTTATATTTGGTTTCTTCTCATTCCTCTCTCTCCATTGTAATTTAGTTCAAGCAGCATTAATCATCCTATTTCAAAAACATCTCATTAAAAAAAATTTAAAAAATCAAATTATATTTGTATCAGATTTAACCTACTTTTCAGATATTTTGACAAACACTCTGGGCTTAATGTAGACTGCTGCAGAATGATTTCTTGTTACCAGAAAAAGAAAGCTGATTATGGTAGGTTAAAATGAAGGAAATAGGCCAGGCTAGTCTGACCAACTGCCCTTTTAATCAAAGATTTGCTCAATTTTGTTGTTGTTGTTTTTTTTTTTTTTAATGAATTTGTAATCAACAAGCAGTATATGACTGACAGACTGTCAACATGCCTCAGCACAGGCTTTATTTCAGCAGCAGCTGGATCACACCACAGAGCAATACCAGCATGATCCAGTGTTGGCAGGGGAAGAGAGTAGGGATGTTCAGTCTCCTGCCCACCTCCCCTATGGCTTTTCTGCCAGCAGGACTTCTGGCAAGAGTCAGCGACACAGACTATGGTGTGGCTGCACCACAGGGTCGCAAAAGCACTGATCAAATCAATTTATATGGGCCACGGATTTTTAAAGGTGTGACTCTGAGGAACATGGTGGGTCAAGGTGTCACAGACCCCGCTCCAGCCAACCCGTCACGTTTTTTCAGACACTGTGCAGAGAGCTTAACAAACTTGCAGTACAGCAGTCTGCCTGGACAGTCATCTTCACCCTGTCTTGTGCACAAACATCATAATTTACCCTGATCCCTGAGAGAAATTGGCCTAAGAAATAGGATGTAATTACCTTTCTACAATATTTCTTATCATTAACTGTAATTTTAAATAAAAACCTGGGTTATTTATGTTATTGCTCAAATCAAAATCTTTTAACAATTTCCTACATACCATTGAAAAAAAAAAGTCCTCTTACAATCTATGTCTTTCCAACATCATGGGCCTCCTCCTAGTTTTTTGTCTTGCTTAGTTCTCTAAGTTAGAGTTTCTTGCAAATATGATTGTTCACTTTCTGCTCTGAGGACTATTCTTGCATTTCTCCCTGCATTCATTTCCAGTGAGGCACGGAGTAGATGGCATGGGGACCTTTCCCTCCTCTGCCTCCCTCCTCCCTCCATGGGAGACAACACCAACAGACTTCATGAATCATAGACTTGTTCAACACCTGGGGAAAACTAGGAGCTGGAGGAGACAGGAGCAGTAGAACGGCTGTCAAGGATGGGAAGCAAGGGGGAGAGAGAGTACAGGCATATGGGAAACTAGTAAGAAACCGGAGAGGGAAGAAAATTATTGAAGACCAAATGATGGAAGAACAGGAAGGAAAAACTGAGAAGCAAGATCAAAAGGCAGAAAACAATCTGGAGGAAAAGAGAGACAGGTATTTTTAGCCTTTAACAGAAGCACAGAGGCTAAAGTTTACCCATAATCAATACTCAAGCTCTTACTTGATAGCTCTTCCATCTACAGATGTAGCCAAGCTGCAAGTGAGAACAGCCAAAAAAGATGGTGATTGTTTCTGAAAAAGAGCTATTGCTATTGCATCTTGTACCTCTTCAGTAAGCCTCAGAAGAACTAACAAGGGCCATGGCACAGCATTCAATCCCTCAGTTAAAATAGATACATCATGTCAAGTCTGGAGAAGCTGTTCATTTTTGACACATTTAGGAATGAAAAAAAGAAAAAAGGCCTATATGATCGCTCATCATGAGGCTATATTCCAATATAGCCTAGATTTGCGTGTTAGTTTCTAACGCTGGATCCTGCTAAAACTTGCCTGAAGGTGGAGTGCTCAGGTACAGTTTGAATCCATGGGACCAGTCAGAGCTCCAAGCACTGGTCTTAAGCCATCCTCATCTAGATAATTTGCAAATGGGAGTTAGAACTGTATGCTAGAAACACAGAAAACCACCACTGCAGAAGATACCATAGAAAATGCTGATAAAGAACAAAAAAAGCCTACCCCCTAACCCTACCACCTCCACCAAGGAAAAACACAAAGCTTGAGGAAACCAGATGCTTTCCGTAAAACATCATACTTAAATTAATCACCAAATTTCCATCCAGAAACCGCAAGAGAATTTTGAGATTGCCTTAGTCTGCCACTGTCACCAGATACAGAATCCGATTGAGCTAACACAAAGCACGCGTGAAACAAGTAAATGACACTCCATATAGACACGGAAGTGTACCGATGCCATGCCAGCTGCTAACACCACAGCACGTGTAGTAGAGGGTATAGGCAGGTATAGATCTGGCAACATAGCAGGGCTGGTTCTCCTGGCACATGAATAATCACCTAATTCTCCCAGGAGGTGATGATTAGGAAGATACCTTGCTGCTATGGCAAGTAGCAGCCTTACCAGTTCCTGCTGCATTTCACTGGGTAACAGCAGTGCTAACAGTCCCCAGCGAATGTACTTTGCAAACGAAGTTCAGAGCAGCTACAAATTTTTATTTACATGTCCTTGTAAAGTTTGCTTGCAAAATTAAATACCGCCTCCAGATACATTTATTTTTTTCAAATTAAAAAGCCATTTTGTCATACCACTTGACAAAGTTGAAAGCCCCTACCTTACACGGACAGTGCCTTCCTCATTGGCATTCCTTCTTTTCATAAGCATTTTCTGATTAGCACTACATACATTCTAATTTACTAATAAAAATAATAATAATAAAGTAAATAGATTTATCTTATAAATTGGCTTCAATATGACATCACGTTGTGGTTTAACACCTCTCTTTTGCATTGCTTTTCTTCCTCAGAAGGACACAATACCTGATTATCTCCATACACATCTACAGGACCAGGACAACAAGTGACAAAGCCTTCACCTGGAGTCACAGGATTTAGCAAACCCAACTGTATTGCTCTGAAAACTGCACATGCTGTCCCAATCTCAAGATATGCATGTGCTTTGTTTGTCTTGAGTGAGATTCAACTATTGCCCTGAATAAAAATATTTTAAAAAATTAGCCAAACATGGATGTAAGCATGTCAGCTTTGATACTAGACACTGGAGTTTCCTAGAAATTAATCCTCCATTAAAACAACAGATGGCCCTCTGTGTTCCAGAGGCTCAGAGCACACATGAGGGGCTGGGTGACTGACGGACTTATGAATGACTGGGTCTGCATAAACCTTAAGTTGGATTAGTATAAGCTCAAGCATATCAGAAATGGTCTGCAGTATTGACATTTCATGTCAGCTTCATGGAGCCAGACTTCTTTCAGCCCCACACAAAATTGTGTCATGTGTAGGAGTCAGTGTAGGAATATTTAGGAATAAATGCATCCTGGCTTTACGGACTGCTTTGATGCTTTCAGCCAGCAACAAATGAACACCCTGCTGATTCATCCTTTAAATCAGTGACAGCTACTTAATTAACGGGAACACAGCCAAGCTGCTTAGGACTAGCACTGACCTTTCTTAAGGAAAGGAAAGTTGTACAACACATTTTGAAGGGCACCTCCTAGCAAACCCATGGTTCACATTTTCAGTGAGCCAGGTGACGTACAGTAGCAGAGATAAGCACAAGTTGTGCCTGCACTTCCAGAGTTAGGCAGGCGGATTAGAACACAGACGGCTCACAACCTTTTCCTACCTGACTCCATTAGGCACACAGGTATTCTTTCTCATACAAAGCCATGATTCTCCATGGACTTTTACAACCAAATAGTTGTCTATTACCCAAATGCTTTTGCAGTCCAAAGAGTACTTACAGGAGTTGTGAAGTGTCAGTCAGTTACAAGCTCTTCAAAGATCATGACAGCCTCTGCTGTAGACCATTAAAAACCCCTTTGCCCACCTTTGAATAGTCTTCACCTAAACAGTTCTTAAATGACATGTGCAAAACCTGTCAGTTGCATGAAATGCATGATTAAGGTACAAGTTACCCAGGCTCCAAAGATACCTCGCTGAGGGAGTGAAAAGCCATATAGCTCATCTCAGGCCCTACAAGCTCCAGCAGAAAGTCCACTGAGCCTGAAGAAGTTTTGAAGTCAAGTCATAAAAAGCCCCTGTGCTCATGTGAAAGGTGTATACAGGCCAATAGAGTGCATAAAAACTTCCCACCCTTTGCAAAACTCCTCACAGTCCATTTCAGAAGCAGGCTGTCACAGGACAGATGGGGTCAGCAAGCACAGAGAAGAGGCCAGGGCCATGCCATGGCGATGTTTGTTAGCAGCGTGACATTCGGTCAAGCACTTCTCAAGATCAGTAAAGGGGGCAAAAGGAGGCCTCGTCTTGTTAAGTTTACAACCCTGGGCAGAATGAAAACAAATTGTTTCCAGATCTTTTTCTTCATTCTTTTTAAAAACTCTAACCTTTAAATACTTGTACTTAGAATGGCTTTGAGAGAAGCTCTGATAATAATAATAAAAAAGAAAGTGTAATAATTTTTCATGCGGTAATGTTTGGATGTTTCTGTACTTCATCAAGAAAAGCACAGAGTTAACCTTAGCTTTTATGTGCACAAGCACTGATATTCTCACCCGCACTCCCTGTCTTCTTCCTTTCCACATGCTTATAGGGCACACAGGGGGAGGTGAGGGAGAATAGCAGTTTTTTCCACTAAATACCTTGCCATAAAACACAGAATCCCACTTTCTTCCACAGCTGATAAAGAAAAAACTTCCCTGTACCATCTGCAACTCATACAACTCCATATCATATTCACTCCCAAGAACAGAAGTCAGATATGTTCCTTTTCCCCATCACTCTGTAAAATCCTATAAAATACTGGCCACAGGTGCCACCAGAGCACTCCAGTCATACCACTTCCTCAACAAGAGAAAAAAGACCCAGAAAGAAGGGCAGAAACTGAAACTGGGATGTGAAGCACTTAAAGAAAACAAAAAATAATGCAAATTTACACATCTCAAAATGTACACCTGCCCCAGAGACATCCCCATTGCTCTGCAGCACAGGGAATGTTTTTACAGCTGCCCGCTGAGAGGTCAGTTCCAAGAGAGGACCCGGCTGCAAGGATTTATTCGATGCAAGAGCATTTGGGGTTTCACTCAGAGGACAATACGCAAGTGAGCTGCTCAGAGAACGCCTGCAGCCACTGCTCTGCCGCAGGAAGCTGGGCTCAGCACAAGCCGAAAGCCTTGGGGAACTGTGTTTTTCAGATACGTTGCAGGAAACGCGATGCAGGGGAACAGGCTTGGCGCGCTGGGCCAGGGAACCGCAGTGCATCTGTGGGGCTCCCTGCCCTGCCAGCCTTGCTCGGAGATTTGTTTGCAGCTTCTTTTCAGCTACGCTGAACTGCCGCCAGCACCACGTGGGAGCACGCTGTCTCCTGCCGCAGATAACTTGCAATGGGCCTTTCATCTTCCTGAAATTCGGAAGGGAAAGAACACAGAGAACAGTCCTTTTGACATTAAAAAGGGGGCAAATGTAAGCTACCGATTTATTGGAGAAAAAGGAAACAAACGAACAAACAAACAAATTTATCCCATCCAAACTACCACAGAAGACAAACACTGGAGGACACACAAGCACCACCAGAAGTCAGCCATGTCAGCGGCCTGAAAAAACCTGAAAATAGAGGCAAAAGATAATCCATTTGATGAACTCGCAGCGGAGTTTATTTTTATTGCAAAGAAACTTGCTAGTGGCAGAACACAGACTGTCCTGCTGGCTAAAGCCCACATATTTCAGCACGAAAATAAGCTGTGGTTACCAAAGCAACGAAGTATCTCAAGACCTGAACTCTGGCATCGCACCAGTCACTTTGCTATAGGAACAGAGGTCTGGTGGACTTGACCATGATATGTGACAGCTGACCCCTGACTTGTACAGGCGGAGAGTCTGTCTCCCTTCACACTGGATATCATCCTATATTAACTTTTGTGCTGTTTGTAGCTGAATGTTTTGGGAGACTTCTATCACAGAGGATATGTATGCACATTTTAGAGATGATGTATAGTTACTACAAGCCCTGCTAGCTGGACAGCAAAACATACAGATATTTTCTGTAAATGCAAGAAGATGTTGGGGAAGATTTTAATCAGCCCACACAGATTAGAACATAAATATTTTTAAATTGGTTATACAGACACTTTGGTCTTTATTAATGAAAATCTCATGCACTTCAGAATACTTAGTAAAACAAAAGCCACTCTGGAACGTTCATCAATGACTATCAGCTGTCCTATTTAACCTCCTTCACTCATGTAATTAAAACAAAAAATGGCATGCAATTTAGGAGCAAGAGCAAAGCAAAGCAATTAACAGTTCACAAACAATCCAGAGGCTGAAAATTATTTGTCTCAAGTATTTGGTGGATGTGTATGTTACATTCAAAGAAAATGAGATCCAGAATAATTTACTATGACCAAAAAGGAAGAAGTACAGATAACAGATCTTCAATTATGGGTTACACGGCAGATATTGATTCCTGCCTTTGTTGACCGTCTGTTAGATTTTCTTCATGCCCACCCTTTCATTTGTTATTCTATCTTCTATGTAAGGGAAAAGCTTCCAGTCATAATGTGAAAATCCATGGTCATATCTTTCTTCACGTATCTCTTTAAGACTTAGCCCCTACTGTATCCTTTCTAGACAAAGGACAGCTGGTGTACCATGGCTGCTGCTCATTATACTAATCTTAATCAGTTCACAGCTACCATGCAGTCCTCCTGTCAGTTTGTCTCTCACTGTACATCCACACAGCAAGAGCTCTGGGGCAAGGAATATTTATTATCATATATCAGCACTGAGCCTAGCACAATGGAGCTCTAATATTTGATGTATCTAGATGCTATCAGATAAACAAGGAAATCATTTGACATAGCTTTTGTCACTACCATTAAATCATCTGAAGGAGTTTGATTTCTAAGAGCTCAGCAGCACGACTCTGCTGTTCTCATCTGCTATTTTTGTTTGCACAAAGTGCTCTGCATCAGTACACCAGAGGCACAGATGTTGCTCCACTGTTTTTAGTGGAGTCAGCCCTCACATATCCAAGAGCAGGTATTAGCAAACAAATAATACTTGGGTTTTATTAATTTGTTCGTGTGATGGGATGTCATATGGAAGCTTAAAAATACATGCACATGGCAAAATAAACTTCTAAAATAAAAGAGGCAGCAAATGTTACAATGGCCAGACTTTGACCTAGGACCAGGAATTCAAACCCTAGTGGAAAGTAAAATGTTTTTCAGTTTCAGTTTGAAAGGTTTAATTTAAAACCACCTTTATCATCCTGATTTTGTGGCAAGCTGCTTCAGCCTGACCTCTTCCCTTGGTTGGCTCAGACTCATGTTTGCAAAGGGAGGATTTGCCCTGAAACAATGCGTATTAGTTATAAACCACTCATCAGCTCCTGTGCAGTGGCTGTAATCAGTTTGCTCAGATAGAGAAGCATCCACTTGCCTTAAAATTTCTCAAGGGCTATGTCCAAGTTTTCCACAGTGTGTTGTTTCAAAGGAGATGGAGACTCTCAGCCATTCATCCAATAGTTAGTCCTTCTGTCTGCTGGTATTAGTGGTCAATGCACTGCTGAATGAAAGAACAGCTGACTAGCAGCTTGGTTCTGCTGTTCTGAGGAAGGGGAGAAGCAGATGCTCCCACTCACCTTATTTGGGAACTGAAGGCAACATCCACCAGTAAAGCTTTACAGATGTGACTTGGCCTCTCCCTAGAGCACCACCATCAGCTCTCCAGGAAAAGCCAGAGCTGTCTGATTGTGGTTAGGGGAGCAGTGGATTTACAGCACAGTACAGAGCATGGTGAAGTCAGACCACAGTTTTCTCAATAGACCAGGATTAATCTCTAGTCAAAATTCAACCTGTGAAGCTTGGACCCACAAGCCTACCCCACCAAATGATCCCCTTTCTACATCATTGGCTGGCTAAGGGGTCAGAGGCAAATGACTGCCAGAATCCAATCCATAATGTTGATATCATACTTGGAGCACCTTGTAATGAGTGCAGTGCCTTTAGAATAGCTCTCATTTAGAAATGTATAGTCATCATTCAGTGGAGTGTTAGAAAAACAGACCCTTTAGGTATTAGGACCCTCTTGAGAAATGTGAAGATTTGGTTCCATTTGCATTTCACTCGTAAGAAGAACCAGTCTGCAGAGTAATAAAATCCCCTCCATGTGCTATTGCCAGGTCTTTAAAAAGCGCTGTCAAGGCTACTTATTGTTTATGTTAAACAGCGTGCGTAACCTTCCTGTGGCCAAACTGAACCAAACAAGTTTCTGGGGTAAGACAGTCCGTGAGTGATACACATTGTCGTATTGGGAAGGAAAAGACACGCTGGAGGGCTGGGCTATGCCTTTCCTGTGAATGGGGCAGTTCATAGCTCTTATGCTCCAGGATCCCACCAGAGGGAAATCATGCTGAAAAAGCACAGCCATACCAAAGCCCAGCTATTCTTTTTATTCAAACTAGCCTTTCCCCATCACCTTCCATCTGACAATGGATCTGAACATATTCACATTCTGGATTGTTCTCTCCTACCCTTACACTGACTCTACTGCAGAGGATGACTTTGTGTCCCAGTAAAAAGCCAAACAACCACAGAGGGCAGGAATATCTTTCCCATAACTAGGGATTCAGAACACAGGATTGATGTTGCAGAACTAGATACAGAAGCAGTCACAGAATTTCTGAGTGGGAGTTCCCAGCAGGATTATTTTTTATTCGAAAACCAGAGTTAAGCAAGGAAAGCTTCCTAAGAGCAATGAGGACACAAGCGGTACCTCCTCTGGCCTGAGGATAAAACATGTGCCATTTGTCTTGAGGTGAAATTTGCAGAGAGAGGATTAAGACATCGTGACTTTGTGCTCCTATGCAATGACAGAAGCAACCACAGAAAGGTTTATCATTTATCATGTCTGCGGTTGGTCTTTCTCAGTCTTGTGCTGGCTGGCAATTTCCAACACTTGTGATGCAGTCTCTTTGTAATGTTTTCAGTTCAGCTCCATTCAACACCTTCCCTTTCTAGATTCTTCTACCATTTTGTTCCCCTCATCCCTTTTTCTTAGTTTTTTCTTTTCATCCTCTCAAAAGCAGCACACCTGAGGTTTCTTGCCAGTATACTCTATTAATTCTGTGCATACTATACATATTACCTGTCTTGGGGGCCCAGAGTTCCTAGGTGTCCTCTGCAGGGACAAGAGCAATAAAGGCATTGCCGAGCACCATTCAAACCCACTTGAGAACAAAATTTCCTCCGTACATGCCTGTCTCTCCCAGCAGTGACTGAATAGTCGTCTAAAGGCACCAGACCCCCCAAAGTAGTATCAGGGAGCAACAGGAACAGGGCTGCTCTACAAAGGATAGCAAGCAAGAAATCAACACTGACCACAAAATGGGCACATGCAGAACCCTCATGACCCACAGGGCCTGAGGGGGGTGAGTAGAGCAGGGGGGTGATAGCAACAGGTTCCCCTGATGGTCCTGTGATCATCAGACAAGGTAAACAAGTCAAATCCAAGGTCAGTCCTGAAAATCCACTCAGTGGGAGAGGGCTGCTTAGGGCAATGAAAGCCAATTAGTGTGCTCAGGGTCCCGATAAATAACCACCTCAGTCACGTGCCCAGAGGTAGGTCCTGTGAGAATCAGGCTGTGTGACTTGCTGTCCTGCGTGCCGCAGCGAAGCTTCATTCGTGGCTGGCAGTTGCATTGCAAGCACAATACACAGCAAACAAGTGCCAGAGCTCAGAGTGCTGCCCCGCTGCTGGGAGTTTGGCTGGCTGCAGCTGCATGGTGGCTATGTTTGTGCCCTGTCTTGTGCCCCCACAATCCTCAATCACTGACTCGACCTTCTGGCTTGATCTCAGACCTGCCTCATCAGAACAGACTTGCTGGGTGATCACTGGATTCTTGGCTGACCCAAGGATCTTGATTATCATCACAGGTCCTCTCTGATCTTCTTGTCTGCATTGGTGGGACTGTGCCCTCATTGATGAGGGTGCCACCGCTGCCTGCCTTGGCATGGCTCGCAGGTCCCCTTCCCTCATAGAATCATAGAAGCATTTAGGTTGGAAAAGACCTTTAAGATCATCGAGTCCAACCGTTAACCTAACACTGCCAAGTCCACCCTAAACCATGTCCCTAAGCACCATATCTACATGTCTTTTAAATACATCCGGGTATGGTGACCCAAGCACTTCCCTGGGCAGCCTGCCTTGACACTCTCTGACATCAGGCAGAAAATGTGTTTATGATGTGTGCATCTCTGCGTGTGTCTGTGTGAACAAATGGATGGCATAATCAGAGGCAGGGTGAGAAAATCTTTGGGAATTTACCTTTGATTGGTGATTTCCAGAATTCCAGAAACCTTTTTTTTTTTCTGCCTGATGTCAGAATATTGTCACACAATAGCATGTTGCATAGAGGGTATGAGCCAGTTTCATGCCTTACGGGAAACTGGAACACCAAAGGAGTAAGTAAACTGCCCTGTGGGAGAGGTTCTCCTGCTGCCCCATGACAAGGATTGTAGTCTAATGAGATAACTCATTTCTTTCTGCTCTTTCTTTTCAAATTAGATTTTGCTCACAAACTGAAGAACCACCTAAAGGAGGATGATAACATTTCTCTTTTTTTGCAGTTCCCAGATACTTACATTACACTACCATAAATCCCTTCATACCCAGGTAGAGTGGGTATAAGAAATGAAAGAAATCAGATCCCAGTAAAGCTTTTATTAAATTTGGCCCATCTAGGTTTCCCTCTGAAATGTATAGCAAGATTACAGAAGCTAAAAGATATCAGGTGATGGATTATAAAGAGATGCAATTGGCACGGAACAGGAACCAACCAAAAATGGTCCCTTCATACCCAGTATGAAGAGACTGCTGAGGGAGAAAAATCAGAGCATCAGTTATCCTTCCCTGCCATTGTAAATTGCCTACTTGCATCACTTTCATCGACCTTCTTTCAGATGCTGCCAGCCCCCACTGATTCAAAGTCTCATTCATACAGGGAATGAGGTTTGACTACAAAGCAAGCCACCTAAGAAATGGATTAGTCACAGGAATTTACAGAAACTGACCACAGGAAGGAACAATAGAATAAAATACAAAGGAAAAATTCATTGCAAATAAGTTAAATGAGAGCTGCAGGACTCAGAGACTGCATACTGACTCTCAGTATGTAAAACTATGCAAGCCTGATGTAGTTGCTGTTGGACAGATAGTAGACTTATCTCCTCTGAGTTCATCAACAATTGTATGCATGTTTGAGAAGGAAGATTTTCTTTTTAAACCATTTTAATCACTAAAATTTGTTCCATTGTTCCATTTTTATGAAGACAATGAGGAAGAACAGAATAAAGGTTCCTAATATAGATGTTTTTCTGTTAAAACTTGTCCTTCAAGCTCTTCCATCCTGCCAACTGCTACTTTCCTAGCAATTAGTCCTAGCAATTTTCCTAGCAATAAAGAAAACCATTTCAAATTGCTAGGGTAGGTGGGTTTACAGATTTTTTTTTTGAGTGGAGAGCCCTTAAACAGTAATGTGTGCAGAATCCCCAGAGGGAAAGGATGATAGGATTCAATTTTTTATTTTTAAATTCCTAGATTTCACATCTACATCATATGGATATTAGATAATTATGACAAAGAGTATTAATCGTCTGGTCAAGTTCCAGCAAATTTCCCATTCATTACTTTTGAAAATATTCGAAATCATTACGGAAAGCAAGCAAAAAAAGCTTGGCATAAAGTGATTTATTTTAGTTAAAACTAAGATCAATTCAATAATACAATCATTAAATTAAAAATATGTCTAAATAATCAAAAGCAAATAAAAATTGAGAAGGCAACGGATAAATAAGTCTTTTTCCTTTCAACCCAGTAAGACCAGCCGTGGTGTGTTCCAGAATTACACACAGGGAAGATTATCCCAGATGTGTCCTTGCTCTTGTGATCAGCAAAGTGAAAGTACCAGCAACTGCCCGTCGATATCTGATCCTCAAATATATGTAACCCTCATGCCACCTATTGCTAGCATTTTCCTGCTCACTTGTACTCCTGCAACATGGTAGCAAGAAGGTGTTATGACCGCTGGACCAGCTATCTATATTTTGTCTGTCATTTTCAGTTGTATATTTCTCTCCCAGAAGAGGTTGCCTCCACAGCATTTTAGAAGCCTCCTTAGATCAGTGTAAGGGCACACTACGGCTTCACTAGAAAACAGCAATCATGTTTCAAGACTAAGAAGGAAACTACACATGCCATTTTTCCAGGGTCCCTTCACATTCAGAGAAAATTGAAGAAGCAATTACTGTGTCAACTTAAGGGTAAGTTTTTGTGATTTGTTTACTATAGAAATAAGGAACCAGAATCTAAAGGCTTCTTTTCGCCCAGAATGCTGTGGCCAAGAGTAAGATCCCATGCTGCTAGGCTGTCATTGCAAAGTGTCGTGTGACGTACTGTGACTGTTCCCCCTGTGGTGAAATGATTTCAGAAAATCACCTTCTTGCTGCAGAGGTTATTTTCCCAGGCTACATTCCTCCCCAGACTCCAAAACTCCCAACATCTGGCTGCAAACTCAGAAGAGTGATACAAGCTTTCTTGAAATGAGTGTCAGACTTTGGAACTTGCTAGGGGAGGATAGCAGAATACTGAAAATAAAAAGCTCTGCCTTCAGAAAAGAGAAAGGAGAAAGACATGGGGAGGAAGTAAGAGGGAAAAACAGCAGCACACTAATTAAGAGAAAGAAAAAGAGATTCCTTCCAATTCTGTTAAGCCACCTGCTTTAAGGTCTCTCCTTAGTAGAGATCAGTACTAGCCCGACACTGAGAATCATAACCCACATCCTTTTCCATCAAAGTATTTTCATTTTCCTTGGGGCCACCCAGTGCTGGCCACCATCAGAGCAGAAGTGTGGAGCAGAGGAATGTCACATTTGAACAAGATGCTGAATCCTACATTCACCTAAGTAACTTACACACAGGCAGGAGGGCACATAGGCTTTAGGTTCATAGAGCTGAAATTTTGCACTATTTTACCCCGTTCTGTTCGTTATAGCAACTGCAATGCACCGTCATTAGAACCTGCAGAAGGAGGTAAAGCACTTTCACTAACAAAACCGGCAAATCCCCACCAGTATTATGGTGGGAAGTGAAGCTTCTTCATCATGCTGTTCACCGCAGGACAGGGCAGAGGGCTTCCTGACAAGCTGCTCTGCATTAATTTCTCTGTGATTAACTCTAAGGAAAGAATGAGAACAATTACGAAACTCAGAATTACTGAGCAGGATTGATGGCTAAGATTCACAGGGCACTGCCTCCTTCTCCAGACACTGCTTTTTTCTAACACACACACACCTTGATCTTCACGGGCCACTGAGGCTGTAAGTGTAAAGTGGAGTCATCCTGATTTACAGCAGCTAAGAAGCACTTCTTTGTAGTCCTCTCGGTTGCCATTTACATAGCAACAAAATCCCTTTCTTCACGTTTTACACGTATCCCAAGGAGAGAAATTACAGCTGATTAAAAAAACATGGAAATATGCCGGGGGTTCCTTCATCTGTGAAACTTGACAATAAGCACATGTGAAATACTTGCTGTGTTGTTGCTGGAAAGGAAAGAGTGGTTTACTCAATACTTAAAAATGTTTCAAATCTGAGCAGAATAAAGAGGGTTTGTAGCCATGGTAACTTCCACATTAATTTTTTAAAAAACTATAATATCTCTGAAGATTTGTGACATGATGCAGCAAGCGTGTCACATTGTGTAGGCTTATGTTATGTCTTGAAAGCCTGAATGACTTGATGTGACCTGGCATGATGCTATGGATATTTAAAAAATTTCAAGAGAAATTGCAGTTCTACTGGTAGGTAGAAGGGACCAAGTCTTAACATAGGGCTAGAAAGAACACAATCGCATTACAATCTTAAGTTATTCCTTAAAAATTATCCATTTGCAAAGTAATTTCACAACGTGGAAGGTAAAGAAAATTGTGGCTGCACAGAAAAAAGTCTTTAGCCATCTTGTGGCATCTAGGACTACACAGTTATTGTAGTAAGTGGGCAATGTCTTTTTTCCAGAAAACATAAAAACACTGTAATTATAAAAATGCCTTGTAAATTCAAATTTAACTACTGGAAAGTTAATATACATTGAATTTTTCCAGTATTTAGGGTGTCACACTTGGAATTCAGAGTGCTTATTTAAAATGAGACCATGAAAGCCTCTTGCTTTGATTCTTTATTTCCTATTTTTGAATGAAAATTAAGACTTCAAAATAACTTTTGAGCATGTGCTCTTGAAAAATTATCCTTTTTGCCATCATCAGAGGTTCAGACATTGGATCAGACTCCTGTTTTAACTATTGGACCAGGCATAATATGTGAGATCAGGTGATTGCTAGTCGAAAAAGAAAATATGATATTCAGGGGAAAGACCAAAGGAAATATGATGTATTTTTATTTTTTAACTACATTGCCATGCTTGGTATTCAGGAAGTTCCAACCCCAAGAAACATCCTAGAGAAGGAATCATCCTCAAGGGCTGACCCTGTAATCTGTCATAGAAGGAGATCAGGTTCATCAAGCAGGACCTGCCTTTCATAAACCCATGCTGACTAGGCCTGATCCCCTGGTTGTCCATTATATGACTTGTAATGGCACTCAAGATAATCTGCTCCATGACCTTCCCTGGTACCGAGGTCAGACTGACAGGTCTATAGTTTCCCGAATCCTCCTTTCTGCCTTTCTTGTAGATGAGTGCTACATTTGCTACCCTCCAGTCCATTGGGACCTCCCCAGTTAGCCATGACTTCAGGTAAATAATGGAAAGTGGCTTGGCATTTGACACTGTTCCCCATAGAATTCTCATGGAAAAACTGTCTGCTCATGGCCTGGATGAGCATACGATCTGCTGGATCAAGCACTGACTGGATGGACGGTCCCAAAGAGTGGTGGTCAACGGAGTTAAATCCAGCTGGCGGCTGGTCACAAGTGGTGTTCCTCAGGGCTCAGTGTTGGGACNGCCCAGGTGGCCAAGAAAGCCAATGGCATCGTGGCTTGTATTAAAAATAGTGTGACCAGCAGAAGTAGGGAAGTGATTGTCCCCCTGTACTCAGCACTGGTGAGGCCACACCTTGAGTATTGTGTCCAGTTTTGGGCACCTCTATGAGAGAGGTATCGAGGTGCTGGAGCGAGTGCAGAGGAGGGCAACGAAGCTGGTGAAGGGTCTGCAAAATAAATCTTATGAGGAGCGATTGAAGGAGCTGGGACTGTTTAGTTTGAGGAAGAGGAGGCTGAGGGGAGACCTCATCACTCTCTACAACTACTTGAAAGGACATTGAAGAGAGGTTGGTGCTGGTCTCTTCTCACAGGTAATTAGCAATAGAACAAGAGGGAATGGCTTCAAGCTGCAACAGGGTGGGTTTAGACTGGACATTAGGAAAAAATTCTTCACCAAAAGAGTGGTCAGACGCTGGAATAGGCTGCCCAGGGAGGTGGTGGAGTCACCATCCCTGAATGTGTTTAAGAGTCATTTAGATTTGGTGTTAGGGGATATGGTGTAGGAGAGAACTTTGTAGAGCGGGGCTGACGGTTGGACTCGATGATCCCAAGGGTCTTTTCCAACCTAAATGATTCTATGATTCTGTGATTCTAATGTGGGTTATTAGACCCATGTATTGTGATAACACGAACTATCTCTGACAAAAACATAGTATTTCCAAAATAGCATTTGTCATTACAGTAGAGTAGGCATCAGCTTGATGTAGAACACTTTTTGTTAAGTTAGTATTTTGCAAGTTGCCTGAGAAACAGTGAGATATGAGAGACCATTTGTAAACAGTTCACATCTTAATGAACGCAGTATTTCATGGTACAAATTAAAAACACTCCTGCAGCACTCTTATAAACAACAACAGCTTTCTCCCCCAAAATAGTGGTAAATCAGTTCTAAAAGAACCATTTTACAAGGGAGCTACTAGGCAATCAGTTTCTCCAAGAATCCCCACTTGGCTACTATCTTCCTAAGAGGACTTGTAGGGAAGTTGTAGAAATTTCTTTTCTAGACATTTTGGCAAAATTTTGACAAAATAAATTTGGAAAAGCATGCTGCTTGCACTAGCCTTGAAAGGAAAACCATTATTTATTTTATTCCTTGGAGGGGCATGACTTTGAGAGTGTGGAAGTATCAAATAATGGTTATGAAAGATCATTCACTGCACCTCACGCTCCTGTCAGCCTTGGGCCCAAAGACTAAGTCATCTCCATTGTGTCCAGAGACATTGTTCTCGCTGCCCCAGAGGTGAGCTCCTTACCTGTGTAATGTGTTCTCTGTATTACGAAAAGAGCAGGCTGCAGCAGTAGGAGCAGCAGGAAGTTACAATAAACTTTCCTTTGCTTATTTCGACAAGTTGGATTGCTCCAGGTATTTCTCACCTGTGCCACTCGAGTATTCAGTGCAGCTCAGCTCATGTTTGTGCTTTGATCCGTCACTGGCTCATGCACTACAGGTTGGAGAATGCTGAATGAACTAACAAGTTTTTTTCTTTCACAAACCTCAGTCATATTGATTTCTCTCAGGATCTGACAGAAAATGTTTAGATCACCCACTGGCAATAGGTTCTGCCTTAACTGTCTAAGTGTATGACCACTTGATAAACTACAAGCAGACTTCCACTCAATAGATTTTAATAGCCAATATTTGCTTGGAGACCTTCTGTCTGCCCTCCACACTCAGGACCTGCTTCCTTTTTGAGATAAATCATAAAGAGATGAGGCATAACAGAGACAGAATCTGTCCATTTAAATTTCTTTTCTTCATCTTGTGGGACTGTCCAGAACATACTACATGCTCATAGACACTGACAAACAGAGATTTGAAAACATGATCTCTTCCTCAAAGACAGGACAGTCTAGCCTCACGTAGAAACTTCACACAAACAATTAAGTCCTGAAATCTACCCAGTGTTCCATCTTTCCTCATGCAGAACCACACCCTGCAAGCCTTTCTCCTACCACTAAGAACCAACTCAAATGTAACTTCGAATAATGCCACCATAGAGATTAAAAGCATTTTGATTCAGAAGGGATTGTTAGGATCACCTGCATAGCAAAAGCCTCAAACCCCCCTGCCCCAGAAATGCCGGTGGCATGCCTTGACAGCAGTGATAGTTTATGTACCATTGTTTATGTTGCCAGTTTATGTAGCCATTGATAAGTCCCAACCAGAAAAAAAATCAAAGACCTTTCAATTGGTCTGCAGGGGTTCTCTGAGAACATCAGCAGGTGAAAAGACCAGTGTCTATTCATCATAAAGGCTCACACTGGGTACAGAGCCTTTGAGGCTTTGCTTGGCACTGCCTGGGGGAGTACCTGTTAAGCAAATGTGTGCCTCCATAAATTTGTATTACTGTTTTCACTTCCCACTTGTGATTTATTGGGCTAAATCCTTACCCACTGTGAACTGAATTGACTCGCTTATCTGACTGCACCATTGTTACAGTATTTTAAAGCCAATATAAGCTTGTTCCATTGTATCTTGTTTGTTCTTATTTGCAACAAATAAAACAGTAAGTTTTATGATATGCCCTTTGAGATGTTAGTTTTCTTTGGAATCTAAATTTAAACTGAATCAGTCCCCGGTTCCACCAAGGACAAATATTTTAAAACTGCTGCCAGCCGTGCCTTTTAGCCTGCTGTCTCCCCTTTATAATTATTGATGTTGGCATTATACCAAGAAACATTTTCTTGGTGTATCAATAGAGTTGTGTTTAATTTGACATTTTATTTTCTGAATAAAAAATGGGTCTCAGTCATGGCATCAGTTTCAGTGGCTATTTTCAAGCAATAGAATCAATTATTTATGCGTTTTAACAGTGTTTTCTTTCCTTGATCTCGTTGAGAAAATAATTCAATAATTATCCACTGAGTGATTTTCAGAAAGCAGGTTATTTTCAACAGACCACATCATGCTGAAAGGCTGAATAGGCCTGAGAATGGCCACTGAGCCTCATAGCCTTTCAAAGTGAGGTCAGACCTGGATCAGAACCAGACACCTGGCTCCTCCTGCCTGATGCACGCTCTAAAAAGAAACTCTGTGATCTCAGCTTAGTTCCTAGTAGAAGCATTTGTCATCGTGTTCCACGAGCAGAAGGAAAAGACAATCCTTTTCTTTCCACAGGCCTATTCTGATCATGTTCCCAGATCACGATTAGTTCGCTGTGCTGTGTTAACCTGCAAGAATTTGGGGCAACAGCTGCATAAACTACGTATTAAAACTATACACACCAGTATTATATTGAATTAAATGTGCAATTCCCACGGCTACATTGTATCTATTCTCACCTGTTTGTTATCTAGGATGGGAAAATGTCACATGCATGAAGCAAATCTCCTGGCACACCCTTATCAGTGGGGTCATGAGAAGCTCACTGTGCAGTGGAGTGCTGTCTATGTAGGAAGCTACCCTCCTCAACTTCAAACACTGTCATTTTTGCCTTGTACCCCTGCTGTCTTCTCTGGCAGAGTGATGCAGTCCACTCCCTTATGTGGAAGGCTGCATCAAGATACTGTGAATTACGCAACGCTTAAGGAAATTAGTTTCTGAGTAGAAATTGTGTGTGCCTGAACACACACTTTAAGGTGAGAATGGGATGAGGTAAACGTCTGGTTTTGTCTGTCTGCTTATGCAGTCGTTCTGCCACAGCCACCTTAAGGACATGAATTATTCACCAGATATGATAAGAAGACTGGAGCTCAATAAAAACCTGTCAGGTTTCCAGGTTCCATTCAGATGCTAACATTTACTTTCATCTTTCAAATAATACATATTCAAATTCATTTGTTAATCTATTATTTGACAAAGGAACTACAGGTCACATTAAAGTTAATTTATGAAATCACTTAACTGAAACCCCACACCAGCCTTTGGCTTTCACCTCTCCAAAACATTAGCAGGCTATATCACGTATCATTGCATCATTAGAATCAGCAACAAAGGTGACTACGGTGCAGCACAACAGCTGGTTTTAAGAAAAGTAAGTCTCAGTCAACTTAATTTCAAAGGCCCTTGAAACCTAGCTTTGCCATCACAACACTAATTCACAAGTCATGATGTGCGCATCTGCATGTTATAACCTTGCTTTGAAGGTCGTGATGGCAATGCCTCATCATTTAACATATTGAAGAAATATGATCAGCTTTTGATGCAGCATCACAACACCACTGTACTAACTGATTTCTCCTATCACTTGTCTGTATTAAAATGGAAATGTGGAAAGTGTTTCTTTGTTTATGCTTTAAAATCATGACCATAAGTTTAACGAAGTTCACATGGCCATGTTCAGACAAATGTAAGGAAACAGAAACAAACCCCTGTGACCACAGAAGCCTGCACACCCTCATTATTCCTGCACATGTAGTGAAAAATCAGAAACGTGGCCAGAAAAAAAAGAGTACACCAAAATATAGCAGAAAGTTTGCTCTGGTTTTCCACAAAGTAGCTTTCATAATTCCATCCAGTGGGTAGAGAAGCAGGTAGCGTCAACTCTCAAGTATTTTTAACTTTCTCTTTTGTCTAAACTTGCTGATGGAAAATTTTCACTTTCCCCCTTTTCAGATTTTTACCTCCAGCTTTGTCAAGCTCCAAGTATAGAAATGGTCTTTTCCAAAGCAGGAACATTTAATTCAAGGAAGTTCCAGATGCATGTGGGCTTTCTTCCTTTTTCTTTTAATGGGTAGTGTACAGTTACTACCCATGGAAGAGGCTGGGATCATTTCTCCACTGTTGAATATGGCATACTTATCAGCAAAATAACCTGCACACTCCACTTGCTAGATAGCTCACACTGTAAGTTATTTTGCGTCAGTCATGCATGCTCCTGACAGATTACTTGCTGTCCTGTTTAAGTTTGCCTACCTACATCTGTGAAAGAACTAAGTTAGCCCTGCTGCTATTGAGGTGTTACATACAGTGCGTGGACCTCCCACTCCGAAGTAAATTTAAACCTGATGGTGACATAGCTGCTAATGGCCAAACTCTCAATATGCAGAGCCCTTCAGAAGCAGAAAGGTCACAACTAACCTGACCCACATTTGAAACATCTCTATGTAAGTTTTGGCCTCCAAGCTGTCACTTGATCTCCCGTGCATTACCATGGCACAATAATGTGAACCCCTACCTGCACTACCTTATGCTGCCTTACCCTAAAGAATTCTGAGGACAAATACATGACTGAGAAAGGCCCAAGTGTCCTCTCAGATCTATTGCCATAGGTTCAGTGTTTTCTACTTACATTGATAACTAATTTTGAACAAGAAAAAAAGAAAATTGGGAGGTAGGATTCCTCCTTTGGTGCTTCCTTAGCAAGCATAGACTGTTCACAAGGCAAATATAACCCTGAGGTTCCCTAACTTCTGGCCAGTTTTCTATTTCTTAATAGAAACTTGAGTCAGAGGGGATCTTGAGGATACCTCTTTAAAGAAGCCACATGCCAAAATGCCAAATCAAACCAACAACAACCAAATGAACAAAAAAAACCCCACCACAGACCCAAAACTTTAAACCCATCCAAAAACTCAGGAAACAGATTAAAGCCTCACTTAGAAAAGGCTCCCTGTAGAGCCATTGGAAGTGTGATATTCTATTTATATATGATTAAATCAAACATTATATGATAAAAACATATATTAGACCCAGGTTAGCCCAGAATTGCCTGATTTCTCCAGATACACAATTTTATTATGAAAGTCTTTCATCTCAAGTGCACAAAAGAAGCAGAATAAGAAAAAATCCCAGATGAGAATCTGCCTTCCTCACCCTAAAGTACACTTGGCACTAAACTACAGTAGAACTTGCACATAATCTGGCAGCAGAGAAAACATTGCTTTGACACAATATAGCCCATATTAAAGTGGGAACAGCTCAAGAGGAGATGGATACAAAAAGGTTGCATAATACAGAATCGTTAAAACAAGCTGTTAATATTCTGGAAAAGTGACTGGCAATCTGCCTGCAAGCTACTGAACCATAAAAAGACAAATTTTAGTGAAACTACTTGAAGTGATTTTTGTTGAATCTTTTCTCCCAGAAGAAGAACTCACCCCCCCAATTCCACTCCCCAAACCTTAATTTTCTGAAACGTACAGGAAGATTAGTGCACAAAGGAGAGAACATCTGTTTCTTTTCATCACTGAACTAAAGATGGTTTCCTCTGTACAGAAGATTGCAGCCCTTAAGATCTTGAGACTGTAAGTATTTGTTATTTAAATGCAAGCAGGCAAGAATCTAACGGGGCATTATTTCATTCAAAATGAATTAGTGAAGTTGCATCGTCAATCAGTTATCTTGCTTTATTCCTCTAGCATATGGGACAGACTGCAGGGGTAGGGGAGCAGTTCAGGTAATCCTCACATTATTTCAATCTTTTCTTTTTTTCTGGCTTTAACAGATAACCTCTGCGACATGGTTAGCAGCATTCCGATATAGTTTCAACCAGGATTTTGTTTTGTTTTCCTCCTGGAATACCAGGGTGACCCTTGGTATTGAGGCACTTTTTTCAACACACACAAACAGGCATCTCTGGAAAAATCCTATTGGAAGCAAATGTACCTCTGGTGCACACCATTAACACTGTGTGTTATGGTTATATGGTTGTAGATGACAAGCTCTTTCCTTTTCCAAGGATTGGCATTGTTAGGGTAATTAATTAACACAATACACACCCAAGAACAAGCCTGCTTCCTGAGTCTTGATGTTCTCAACTCTCACACTACTGTTTACCCCAACTAGAGGAAAAGATGGGGTTTGCATTCTGCCTCCTTAGATTGATCCATTCATATGGTCGGCATGTTTTCTAAAGACAGGAAGGTCTTTTAAACATAAGCAAGGAAAAGCTGGAGCTCTGCCTCTCATAGCTTGATTTCTGTAGCTGAGGATTTAAAGGTGCCCAATGCCTGAAAATTTATGATTCAACTCATATATCTAAGATACAGTGAAATGTATGGTGTCACTATCAGGCATTCCCTACTTCAGTCCAGAAACTATTTTTGCCATTCTTGTCTATAGCTAGGACAAATAGATAAGCCAAAGAGAGAGCCAAAGGTTTGGATAAATACATCTTTATTACCTTTCTCAGAGAATCAGAGACAATAGAGCTGAAAGGGACTCTAAGATATTATCTAGAGCATTTCTCTGTTCTGAGTTAGGAAGTATTGCCTCTAAACTTCTCTTGATAGATGTTAGTCTACCCACTGTTCTTGGAAACCTCTGGCAGTTGACACACCTCACTGTTTCCACACAGTCTATTTCAGGCTCTTCCTATTTTTAATATTAAAAAAGGACACCTGATTTCTTTCTAACCTGAATTTCTTTTCATAAAATCACAGAGATATTTAGGTGGGAAGGGACTTCTGGAAGTCTATAGTCTAACCTTCCGCTCAAAATGGAGATAGCTTGAAAGCTAGATCAGGTTGCTCAGGGCTTTCTCCAGTTGAACTTTGAAAATTTACACAATTTCTTTGGGCAACCTCTTCCAGTGTTTGATGGATTTCATTATGGCTCTTCTTTTTCTCATAACTATTTGGAATTTTCTTTGGTGCGAGCTATGTCGGTTGCCCCTGTGCATCTCCAAGAAAGAAGAATGTAACCCTCTGTTCTCTGTAACCACCCAATAGGTAACAGGAGATAAGCAATAATATCCCTCTTAGCTTTTTCTTCTATCTGAACAAACCCAGCTCCCCCATCACCTCATCCTACATCACGAATCACCTTGGTGTTCCTCTGCTCTGGTCTTGCATCCATTCACAAATGTCTTCCAGCATTCATCCCACTTCCAAAGTGTCCCAAAACAATATTATCCTCCTCTTTGCCTGACATCAAAACTTTCCTCACACTTCCCCTCTCCAAACTAAACAAACTCAGCTTTTTTATTCTTGCCTAGAAGGCATGTTTTCTGAGCCTTATTCTTGTTGCTCAGATGGGGACTTCCTCCAGTCTGTTCTCACTTTCCTTGACCTGGAGACAGAGTGCACCAGCCAAGATCACGTTTACGCTCAGTACAAAGGAAGGATTATTTCAAGGATATTTCATTCAACACAGTTATTTACACATTCCCAGTGTTTTCAGATTTTTCCATTATGATTTTGCAGATTCGTGGTCAATTTGCATCCCAGTGTAACTCTTTCGTCCTTTTCTACAGAAACATTGTTTCACCAGTCATTTTCCAGCTTGCATTTCGATTAAAATTGGCAACTATATGAGTTTAAGTACACAGACATTTCTTTGCTGAATTACATCCTAATTTTTTGGTCTTTTTTTTCCATACCTGCAAAGGTTATCCTGAATTCCAGTGTGGCTCCCCAAACTGCTTGCACCTCATCTGCTATCTCTGCTTCTTTTGATTAAGCTGACTCATGGCTTCAATGACTTCAACTCATGACTCGTGAGTTCAAGGGCAAGTGTAGGGTCCTGCACCTGGGGAGGAATAACACCATGCACCACTACAGCTTAGTGACCTGCTGGAAAGCAGCTCTGCAGAGAGGAACCTGTGAGTCCTAGTAGACAATAAGCTGACCAGGAGCCAGCAATGTGCCCTTGTGGCCAAGAAGGCCCATGGTATCCTGGGGTACATGAGAAAGAGCATGGCCAACAGGTAACGGGACATCATCCTCCCCCTCTACTGTGCCTTGGTGAGGCCACACCTGGAGTACTGTGTCCAGTTCTAGGCCCCCCAGTTCAAGAAGGACAGGGAACTACTGGAGACAGTCCAGTGGAGGGCTACAAAGATGATGAAGGGAATGGAGCGCCTCTCTTACGAGGAAAGGCTGAGAGACCTGGGTCTGCTTAGCCTCGAGAAGAGAAGACTGAGAGGGGATCTTTTCAGTGCTTATAAATATCTAAAGGGCGGGTGTCAAGAGGATGGGGTGAGGCTCTCCTCAGTGGTGCCCAGCAACAGGACAAGGGGCAATGGGCACAAACTGGAACACAGGAGATTCCATCTCAACATGAGGAAAAAACTTCTTTACTGTGAGGGTGGAAGAGGCTGCCCAGAGAGGTGGTGGAGTCTCCTTCTCTGGAGACATTCGAAACCTGCCTGGATGCATTCCTGTCCAGCCTGCTCCAGGTGAAGCTGCTTTGGCAGAGGGGTTGGACTAGATGATCTCCAGAGGTCCCTTCCAACCCCCACCATTCTGGGATTCTGTGATTCTGTGACTTTCACGCTAACTTACTCAGCTGCACATCTCGGGGATGGAGTGGTTCTCCCAAGAAAGAAGTGCTTGTACACAAATCTACAATTCCTCTCTCCTCCTTTTACTCAAAGTTCACTATTGAGGACTGCAACAAAGAAATACTTGCTGTCATTACAGAGCTGGGAACAGGATTTGAAACAAATGGTTGCACTTCCACTGCACTTCTTACATAAACTTTATGCATAACTTCTGTGTTTTCTGCAATTTCATATAGACCAAAATATGCACTAGAGCTGGTGATCTTTTACCTACTGACATCACATAACCAATACGTTTTACACATGCTCTACTGGATAGTGTCTTGGCACTTACACTATATATGTATGTCTCCTACCATGATGTTCAAGAGCTCCCACTCAAGTCAGACATGAGTTGGACAGACCTACAGATCTACCCACATCCTAAAACCTACAGGTTCTTCTTAGAGTCTTCAGATGAAATGAAAGAATCCCTTTGTTTTGTTTTCAGCGATAAGCTATTGACAATACTTCTTTAATAAACCATTTATTTTTAAATTTATTCTTAAAACCAAGTTTGCTAGCGTCCTAGAATCACAAATACTGCCCTACACATTGAAGCATCACATATCTGAAAATGAATACCTTTGACCTATACCTGATATATTCTTGGCACCTGCTTCTAAATCCATAAAACTCGGTGGACTTGGAGGAAGAGGGAACAATGTGAGCCTACATGGGCCAAAAAGGTCCACTTACAGTGATCTCATTCCAGGCTTAAGTCTTAGAGGAGAAATTGGAGGAAAATAAGCAGAGCCATTTTGCATTCCAGCTATTACTACTGGGTACCCATTTTACAAAATACATTTGACAACTATATAAAATAGCAAAAAGCTACCCCCAAAACAGCATATCAGAAAGATATCAGGCCACTTGCATACTCAATCTGATCACAGGATCCTTTCTCTCTACTCAGCTTGACAGTCTGAGAATGATGAGAAACCTCTATGATAACAAATCCCCCATGTACCTTCCATATATTTCACTGGGGAATGAAAACACTTCAGAGCAGTCATTCCAGAATATTTCCTATAATGATGTTCTCTGACTATGGGGCCTCTTCCTAATTATTTTTTATATCCTGTACCCACACAAATTTCCTTTCAGCGGCATCCACTGACTACATGGACTCTCACAGCGTAGAACACGATGTCCCCCTTACTCTTTCTCATTGTATCCCTACAACTTGTACCCCTACCTATCTGCCTCATGTACCGATTACGTTCTGTATTCCTTCCCATCACTTTGAGGTTAAGCTTTACTTTGAGGTTAATGTTTTGACTATTTGTCTTCCAGGACTATATAGTACCTTCCCTCTCCAGCCCACTGCTGTCTTTGTGGTGGGAATTTCACCCTCACAGAGGAAATCAAATAAAAGAGCAGGCGTGTGGCCTTTGCCAAGAGTCATATCGTCCGAGACCACTTGGGGGGCCCTGCCGTCTCACAGAACTTAAATTGGGACCTTTCAGCAGCTCATGATTTTACTTGAAAGAGAAAAAAAACCCACAGCCTTTGAGAGAAGTTTCCCAAGTGAAACTTAAGACTCTGAAAGCAAGGAAAGAGGATTCTTTTTTAAAATATAAACTGCTATAAACTATAGCACTATAAACTGCTGCTCTGGAATTGAGATAAATTTAGTATGGATTCATCACCGAGAAGTAACTTCTCCTGGTATGTGAGCTCTCTGTGAGCTTTTGAAACTGTCTTCACTGGACTCTATAGAGGAGTAAACAGAATGGCATGTATCTCCCTGTATACGTGCTCTGTCATGGGAAAATCGAATTTAATCCCCGGAATTTCAGCTCTCTACGTTCTGTTCTTAGCCAGGCAGCTGCTTTTAGAAAAATCTTTTATCTTCAAGCAAGACAAGGAGCAAACAGCATTTACTGCAAGTGATCAGAAGCAAAGTTTCTACTGCAAACACTGAATGCTTTGAGCTGTTTCAAGCATCTGACTTCTGGTTAATAGTTTTCTGTAAGCAAAGGACAGGGGACAAGAAAGAAAGGATAGAAATCAGAAATTAGAAGGCTGATTAGGGATTTAAACAGATCTCTTTTTGTCTCAGAGTCTTCTTAAAGTCATTTCATGGTTTTCGAGTTGAAAGAACAACATACATGACAAAACACATCTACTTTGCAAGATCAACTCAATGAGTCAAGAACTTTACATTTATAATATTTGTTTTCCATCTTTCAGTGCTCTGCTGGCTGTCAAAATAATGCACATTTCATGGTGCATGAAGCAAACCACTGGAGAGAAAGGGCAAAAAGCCACTGGGGTCACTGATCCTGCAGCTAATGTAAGGGCATATTTTGGTTTTGTCAGGTCAAGTTTTCTTCACATTGTGATCAGTTCAGTCTCTCTGGCCTAGAATCTTCTCCCACTCACCTGATATGAACTGAACTAACTTATCTGAAGACCAGCCCTTAAACTTCTCTAAGTGTGACAAATAAAGAGAACAGAGAAATTTTTCCACTGGTCCTTACTTTGTGCATTTATTTGCACTTACACAGACCAAGTGCAACTTTGTAGTTTTTCACATTCATTTCATATTTGGATACCATCAGAAGTGTTAGGGTGGAGAACAACGTAAATTCAATCCCATGTGAAAAAATAATTGTTGTTGGGCCACCTTGACCACCAAATATTAGTAGGGAACCACAATCATTAAATCTTAAGTTTCACAGATGTAGGTTTAAAGATTATTTTCTTAAACGTCTAAGTGTAAATTACAATGAGTAAACAAAGAACAATCCGCAGAGATAAGCAAACTCCATGGGACACAATAACATGACAATGTACACAATTAGTGATTATGTAGATAAAAAAAAAAAAAAACAGAAAATGTTTTTCCTTATATTTTAAGAAGAAATTCTAAATAACTACCATCCAAAGGGAAAAAAAAATATATATATTTTGAAAGACATTAAGAAGAGTTAGGGCAGAAAACCTTACCACATTTACCAAAGCTTAAAGACTAGGTTTTTGTGAAGGCTGGAGCTTTTGCAGGTGAGAGTGTCTGCATAAACAGTGTTCACTTCAGAACACTGTTCTGGTGCCAGACTAGTTTTACCTTAATATACATAAGGGAATGAGATGCAATCACACCATTTAATCTTAATCTATGTATAGTAAAGGCATTTTTGTGTCTTATTTTGTGTTCAAGATAATTCTTCTGCCTTGTTAGAGCTCAAAATAATGAGGTACAAATTGGATCAATGCTATTTTAAAGGAAATTGTATTATTTCCCTAAGTTATATTCTGTGGTACCTGAAATATCAAAATAAAATTTCAAGTACTGATAGAAACCTCATCCTCCATTAAGCTTTCTGGCAATAGAGAAACAAACACAAGGGCTGTAATACTAGGGTGAAGCACACCAGAGCTGTTACCTCAGTAGGGCTGGTATTTTTTTAATCCTATTCATTATTCTTAACTCTACCACAAGTCTCAGCTCTTTCATACTTTTCCTCCTTATATTATTGCATTGACAAACACACTTTGAGATATGGGATGTTTACTCACACTAATTTAGGGTATCTGGGTAATTGTACCACTGGAAGGGAATGATGTTATTCCCAGAGTGGAGATCAGAAATATGAGACTACTCTCCTCATAGATTATTCTTCATATTTCCACATCACTCACTCAGCGCAGAGTTAGATCAACATATTCAGTGCAGGACCTGTTTTTCTGTGGTTTCCAATGAATTGCTGGAGGTGCTTAGAGACTACAAGGACAGAAGAAAGCCTACAAACCGGCTGACGGGGATCCTGGATATAAGCCACAAAAAGCTGACCACACACATCAGACTAGATCATCTTCCACAGTAGAATAAATGCAGACCTTATTTACTCTCAGTTTCTGTCTTGATCATCACTGTAGTTTTCTCGGTCTTTAATTTCCTGGCAAATGGGAGATGTCTCATGCAAGTTTGAGCACAAAAGGAACTAGTGGAAGAAATCAGAACAACATTCTACTGGACAACATGGTTTGGGTGAATGGAGATGTTTCATCCTACATAACAGTAAAGTTTTGTTTCATCTTCTTATCTGATTTCTATGACACTTAATACAAATAAGATTATTTAAGTGTAACCATAATTTCATACATATTCTGTGTGTATATATAGTTTATATAATAATTCAGTTTGAGCTTTCAAAACTTTCAGTTTCTTTCATTAAGTATTTTTACTTCTGTTCTAAATTTAGGACAAAATATAAGGGGAAAAAAGCAAAATACGAGAAGTAAGAATTTCCCAAGCAATACAAAAAGTGAGTTCCTATGAACGACTTTTGTGCATCAATCCATATCAGGAGAAAGCCAAAAGCCTTTCTGAAACAGTTTGTGTTTTAAGTCACACACGCTGCGGTGTGCCTCATGATCAGAAATTTATGTTTGAATGGAGCTCAAATCTTTACACTATTTCTAGACTCTTTTAAAAAGTGGTTACGTGGGTAATGTGGCCCTGGAGTGAAGCTGCTTTTTGCAGTTTCTTTCAGGAAAACATCATGAAACCTGTTCTCAATTACATGGCTACTTGAGACAATAGATTTATGGAAACTTCCTGTACATCTTAATGCTTTTTCATTTGAGATATTATCAGCAGAATCCAGTTCAGAGACACTAATATCACTTGTACTCAGGCATTTTAACTGAAAGGAAAAGGCTGATGAAATCAATCCACCCTATGAAAGAAAGATAACACTGTGTCAGCATCAGCCTTTTAATTCACTGAGTTCATTAGCTGTAACTTTTTTCCTAACACGGTCTTTTGTGATAAATCCCAGCATTGTGTATGCAATTCTGTGTTACCTCTTGTTATCCTTCTTATTTTAAAAGGCACGAGGCTGCTGTTGCAGATGTAGGATTACAAGGCAGTGTGCACTAAGTAGCTGATGTGCACCTACTTAAATACGTGCCAACACCTATGCAAGCCCTTTCAGTAGGCAGACGCTATGCATGCTACAGCTCTACTTCTGAGTGCTTGTTCATTGTCACAAGCTCGTATGTTTGAAACAGGTAACAGACGGTTTCACTCAAAAAATGCAGGCTAATGAATGAGCACTTCTGTGTTTTTCTTTGTGTATGGGAAGTCTTTAGTAGGAAACGCCTTCCCTAATAACCACGAAGCCCTAGATGACTTGAACATCAGGCTTTTTTTTCCAAAAGCTGTGTTGAGGAGATTGATTTTGAATACTAGTTGGTGCAAATTTTCCAACTTTCCACTTCTCTTGCATGCATTGTTCTGTGACTAGCGGAACCACATTCTCAGCACAAAGTAGAGATCATAACGCAGTCTGATTCAGAACATCTCATGACAAAGGTAATTACTATGGTAGCATAGTGGGAAATTAGTTTTAAATCATAGAATCATACACTAGTTTGTGTTGGAAGGGATAATCCCCTTGCAATGAGCAGGGACATCTTCAACTAGACTAGGTTGATCAGATCCCTGTCCAACCTGACCTTGAACGTTTCCAGGGATGGCGCATCTACCACCTCTCTGGGCAACCTGTTCCTGTGTTTCACCACTCTTATTGTAAAAAATTTCTTCTTAATATCTAGTCTAAATCCACACTCTTTTAGTTTAAAACCATTACCCCTTGTCCTATTGCGACAAGCCCTGCTAAAAAGCTTGTCCCCATCTTTCCTTTAAGCCTCATTTAAGTACTGAAAGGCTGCAATGTCTCTCCAGAGCCTTCTCTTCTCCAGGCTGAACAACCCCAACTCTCTCAGCCTGTCTTCACAGGAGAGGTACTCCACCCCTCCAATCATCTTTGTGGCCCTCCTCTGGACCCACTCCAACAGGTCCATGTCTTCCCTGTGCTGAGGGCTCCAGAGCTGGACACAGCACTCCAGGTGGGGTCTCAATAGAGCAGAGTAGACCAGGAGAATCACTTCCCTCAATCTGCTGGTCATGCTTCTTTTGATGCAGCACAGGATATGTTTGGCTGTCTGGGCTTCAAGAGCACATTGCCAACTCATGTCCAATTTTTCATCCACTATCCACAAGTCCTTCTCCACAGGGCTGCTCTCAATCCCTTCATCTCTCAGCCCATATTGATACAAGGGGATTTCCCCGACCCAGATGCAGGACCCTGCACCTGGCCTTGTTGAACCTCTTGGGGTCCACATGGGCCTGTTTCTTGAGCCTGTCTAGGTCCCTCTGGATGGCATCCTGTCTCTCAGGTGTGTCAACTGCACCACTTAGCTTGGTATTGTCCGCAAAATTGCTGAGGGTGCATTCAATCCCACTGTCTGTGTCACTGATGAAGATACTAAACAGCACTGGTCCCAATACAGACTCCTGAGGGACACCACTTGTCACCAGTCTCCATCTGGACATTGACCAGTACCCTGTGGATGCGACCATCCAAACAATTCCTCATCCACTGAACAGTCCACCCATCAAATCCTTATCTCTCCAGTTTAGAGAGTAGGATGTTGTGGGGGACCGCATCAAAGGCTTTAGAGAAGTCCAGATAGATGATATCCATAGCTCTTTCCTTGTCCACTGATGTAGTCACTCCAGCATAGAAGGTCACGAGGTTGCTCAGGCAGGACTTGCCCTTAGTGAAACCATGCCAGCTGTGTCAAATGACCTCCCTGCCCTCCTTGTGCCTTAGCATAGCTTCTAGGAGGATCTGTCTCATCATCTTCCCAGGCACAGAGGTGAGGCTGACAGGTTGGTAGTTCCCAGGGTAGTTCCTCCTTTCTACCCTTGTAAAAAAGGGGTGCAATGATTCCCTTTTTCCATTCACCAGGGACTTCACCTGACCACCACGACTTTTCAAATATCGTGGAGAGTGGCTTGGCAACTACGTCAGCCAATTCCGTCAGGACTCTGGGAGGCATCTCATCAGGTCCCATAGACTTCTGTATGTTCAGGTTCCTCAGGTGGTCACGAACCTGATCTTCTCTTACAGCAGAAGGGACTTTGTTTCCCCATCCCTGCCTTGCGGTCCATGCACTCAAGAGGTGTGTGGAGAGAGCTTGCTAGTCAAGACTGAGGCAAAAAAGGTGTTGCGTACCTCAGCCTTCTCCTTGTCCATTGTTACCAGTTTGCCAGTTTTGCTCATCAGAGGGGTAAGCTTTCTTTCACTTCACCTCACCTCATATATACTTAGATCTTGGGAGGTTCAAGCTGGTCATCAAGAAGTGTTTCACCAAGAGGTAGTGTAGCCCTGGAGTAGGTGATGCAGCAAAGTGATTGAAACTCCACTCTTGGAGGTTTTCAAGACTTGGGTGGAGGCAGCTGCAGCTGATCTAATCTAGCATTGACAGGAGTCCTTCTTTGAAGCTAAACTCCAGACCTCCAGAGACCCTTTCCAACCACCAAGTCTGTGATTCTATGATACTGACACATACACTTAATAAGAACTGTTTTACACCGTTGGTATCAAAACAGGAAAAGGTAAGGCTGATTCAATAGTCTACTTTCTGGCTTTCAAGAGGCACCCATGCCCACATTATTTTTATGTTAACAAGCTTAGAGAAGGGATCTCATTGGCCTTATAACATCACTTGTGAACTGCAGTATTAAGCATCATTTGCCTATTTTTAAAATTCACAGGTTGGGTCCTTTGCTACTCTTTATGGGAGAGACCCATGATGCAGTGTGGATCATTGCACTGAATTTTGGAGGCTTCAAATATTTTTTTTCTTTTCTTTTTTAAAATTATTCCCTATTACTTTCTTCCCCACTGTACAACTTTCTATAAGCCCTCTGTCTCCAAGCCTTTCATACCTTCTTCATAAGGCTGTTAGCAGCCTCTAGAGTAATGCGTCCCTTTAGGAATTTGGTACATTTATTTGCTAAGATGGATTGTGCTTTGGTGTTCGCTTCTACACAGAGAAGGGGAAGTGTTACATAGCCTCAAAATAGCTTCAATTTAATCTAAGCACTTTCTTTCAAATAGACCTGCCATGCCTCTGTGTCCAAGGGGAGAACAAGATAATATTTTTACCTCGTTTTCACCTAATTCCACCTGCTTGTCAGCCATCCCAACTTCTTGGCCTTCAGCCTTGGCAAAAGAATCTATTATTATCCCATATCCCATCCACATTCTTTCATGTGTTTCTGCTTTCACTTAGAAAATAGCTCTCAAGAGGTTGACTTTCGAAAGATTTTCCCTTGTGCCTATCCTGAACATTATGAGAACCTTAATAAAAATTATCAGTTCCTAAACTAGACAACCACAAGTGTGAAGGTCCTTTTAGGCCTGAGCTTCCTGTTTTGGAGGGTGGGTCAGAAGATAATTAGCTAGATTTTATTCTTGGAATCTCCTTATATCATGAATAAAGAAAGTTGTGAGGAGGAATTTCTATTATTATTTGCACCAGTGCAAATCCAGAGAATGGCAATGCTCACCATTGAGTTCTTCAGGACATACAACACTATAATAGGGTAAGTGTTCATCTCAGTGGAAGACAAGATATTTTCTTTTACCAGCAATTCATATAGACAGAGTCAGGGAAGTCAGAGTTTTAGCTGTCACATTTACTTAACTGCACTAATCTGGATTGTTAGTTTTAAAAATTAGCATTAACTGTTGCCTCTCACTTTTTTTTTCCCATCAGCTCTTCATATTCCACATATGTTCCACATGTTCCACATATTCATATTCCACACAGAAAACCTGTTCGATGATCAACAGTGATAAAAAAAGCTGCCTCTATATATGTGTTGCAAACTACACTCTGGTGCATTAAAATGCTTTAAACACTTAAAAATAAAAAGAAAAAAAAAGAAAAAATATTTTTAATCACAGAATCCCAGAATGGTGGGGGTTGGAAGGGACCTCTGGAGATCATCTAGTCCAACCCCTCTGCCAAAGCAGCTTCACCTGGAGCAGGCTGGACAGGAATGCATCCAGACGGGTTTTGAATGTCTCCAGAGAAGGAGACTCCACCACCTCTCTGGGCAGCCTCTTCCACCCTCACAGTAAAGAAGTTTTTTCCTCATGTTGAGATGGAATTTCCTGTGTTCCAGTTTGTGCCTGTTGCCCCTTGTCCTGTTGCTGGGCACCACTGAGGAGAGCCTCACCCCATCCTCTTGACACCCGCCCTTTTGATATTTATAAGCACTGAAAAGATCCCCTCTCAGTCTTCTCTTCTCGAGGCTAAGCAGACCCAGGTCTCTCAGCCTTTCCTCGTAAGAGAGGCGCTCCATTCCCTTCATCATCTTTGTAGCCCTCCACTGGACTGTCTCCAGTAGTTCCCTGTCCTTCTTGAACTGGGGGGCCTAGAACTGGACACAGTACTCCAGATGCGACCTCAGAGAATGTTAAAATTATTCTGCTATTAGCGTTTTCTCTTCCAGAATGCCAAATCTTGCCTACCAAAACCCCAATTTTAAGTGAAGAGAAGTTTGGTCAGCTATGAACTGTCAAACTCATCTTTATGGTTATTTGTAATTTGAGGGTTTTTTTAGTACGGGCTTTATTTGTGGAGATTTCCAAAAGAGGCTGACCTGGGAGTACCAGTTTGGCAAAGCAGGCTGGAAAAAGCTAAGAAGAAAAATATGTCCCACAACATTTAAAGATCTTTGTTCTTTTCTCTATGTGTGTGTAACAAATACATGTAGGGAGCAGACTGCTTTTTTGTCACACTGATGAAACACGGAGGGCATGGAAAAATTAAGCAAAGCCGAAGCAACCCAGAAGCTCCCCTGGGTGGGGTGCTGAGCCTGGCAATTCTCCACGTGCATAGCCAGGCAGTGGCAGTGGGGCCCAGGTATGCACAGCCCAGGATGGAGAACAACATTGTGAGGGCTCTGATGGGAGAGTTTTGTTCTCTAGTATACCTTTCTCCTAATGCACCTCCAAACAGAGACAATTCTTTCTGTAATTGGATAGGTAAGGGTTTGGTCTTACATGCTATTTGCCTTTCAGCCTGACCTGTAAAGAGAAAATGAGAGAAAGAGTTGAAAAACTCACGGGATATGACGGTAACAAATTCTAGCAAACAGCGTAATCAGGTTGTTGTGTGAGAATTCTCCACTGACAGATGGGATTTTTTTTCCCCACAGTCTTGTTTGTGACTCTCCGATGAGTTGTTTATACGGATATCTCAGCTCCAAACTCTTGCAGATGACTGTAAAGCTTGAGGGAGCTTCTATTTGCAACTCACTAGCCATTATATGTCCCTGCCTGCTCTAAGTCACGTCGTTCTTTCTCTGTTACTCACATCTGGTGAACTTCTAACACCTTAAAGCTCTTTCAAAATGTCTACAATAACCCTCTTACTGCATAGTTACCTGGCAATCCATGTTAATAAGTCATTACAGCCTCAAGCTCTACAAAAAGCTGAATCACAAAAATACGTGAAGAGAAACAGGTTTCTAAGTACTTTGGTGAGTTCATAGGAAAGTAAATATCTGTCAATTTGGTCAGCTTTCCATCTTTTTTACACTTTAGGAGCATACTTTTCTCAAAATGGTGTTTTGCTTTTCTTTCAGTGAGTGATCTTGTTTAAGTTAATCCCAATTACTGGTTATCCTTCCCAGAGGTCCATGACCTCTATGCAGCTGAGGAATGATAGCTGTGATCCATTTATAAAATAGATCTTAGCTACATATAAATAGCACTGAAGCTGCTGCCACCCCTTCAGTTCCCAAAGACTGCTCAGCTCATTCCTCGCTCCTCGACACTTCTTCTCTAGCAGCCTTACTGGAGCTTCAGAGTTACTGTTCAGACTGGAGACTTGCCTGTGGCACAAAAGCAAGAGCTCTGCTGTGCTCCCTAAGCAAGAAGGGAAACAGTCACTCACACTTCATTAAGTAGTGGAGCACACATCTGTTTCTAGCTTTCACACTAGCATGCATTTCACTGATGGGCGGGAATGGGGCAGACCCCAGGGTTACCAGAGGAAAATTAACTCCCGGCTTCTACCCCCTTTTCTTCCCAAAAGCTACTTTAAGCTTCACTCACTATGGACAGAAACTAAGGACCCATGACTCAGCCGGGATTCAGCATGGTCCAATAAGATACTTAGTCTCTCCTTCCCCTGCTTGACAGAGAGGGGAATGTGGTGTCATTCCCTCTGTAGCAGCACTGATCCTTCCACTGACAAAGTAGACCAGATTTTGCCAGTCAAAAGCTCCCACATGGCCATCATCCTCACAACCTATTAACTTGCCTTGACTCAAAACGCCAGTTTCAACTATAGCCTGAAAGGCATTTTTAAACGCAGAAGCACATGAGCACAGAGCTCCTCTGCCTTGACTTTATGGGTGAGACGGATTCAGGGACTGGTGAAATACTTCACTCCAACCTGAAAGTGAAGCAGGATGCTCACTGCAGAACTGGAGCTGTTAATCTCAACAGTTATGAAGATCACCCTGACCCCATCTAGCAGCAAATAAACATTTTCCTCCTTTGCCGTCCACAAATTATGTAAGTGGGGCACCCCTCTGGAGCCGGAAAAGAGGGCTGCCATGGCTGCAGCTGCTTCTGCTGCTTCCTATGAGGGAGGAAGGGAGAGGGAGCAGCGAGTGGTAAGAGACTGGCACAAGCAGGGTAGCTTTTGCTGCAAGTAAAGGCTCTGCAGCTGGGGCTGCGTGGGAGGGAACAGAGATTCTGCCAGCAAGCAGAAAGGTGGAGGGTTTGTCATGATGTGGTTTTGTTTTTTAAACACGAGCTAATTTTTTTCTTCTGTGGCCCCTTCCTCATGTAGACCTCTCGAAGATAAGGGTTCACGGCACTTCAGACCATATTACGGAGAGGTTACCAGACTAGGCAGAGAGGGGCTGTATCAACAATGTCAAGCATTTTAAATCAACAACAAACAACCCACCTAAAATTATCCCCTCCCTATCATCAACAAAATATGTTTGGTCTTTATTGGATTTCTCACTCTAAGGCAACTCCTGATGTCTTCTCTTTGTGGCCTACAGAGCTAGAAAGTGTATGTTGGTGCATGCATGAGAACAGCAAAATGACAGCTGAGATCCTTTTAAAGTTGTGGAAATCCAACATGATTTTAAGATGATTGAGGTGGCGGGAAAGAATAATAAAAGAGCACCCAAATGAATCAAACTCCTTATGCTTCTTTCCCACCCTCAGTTTGTCTACACTTAATGAACAGGCATGAGAGCAGCTCTCTTGAGAGCGCTGCATTAGTATTTTCCACCCGCATCTGCTGTACCCAGGCAAAAATGCCTCAAGGCCTGCCCCAGCTGTACATCCCCCACAATGCAGTTAATCTGCTGAAAGGCACTGTTTTGGCCTAGTAATCTTGTTTACACGTTTCCACTATATTTTATTTTCTGTATGCCTGTGCTGCAATCTTATTTACCAGCTTTTCAGCCCCAAAGGTAAAAAAATAAAATGAGATACCAAGAACAAAAAAGAAAAGGCAGGAGGCTCACAGGAATGTCCTTGCTCATCTCACATAGGCAGTAATATGCTCTTTCAAGGCTGCCCCTGCTGCCACGTGACAAATTGCACCTCTGTACCGAGTGTTCTCCGAGTCCTGCCTATTTTTCCAACTGGACAGCACAAAGTAAAGGAATTTGTGGAGTGACAGTTAATTCACATAATTGTATTTTCCTGCTGCCTGTGTAACAGAAACGCCAGAGCTCTGGGGGCAGAGGATTCCACGTGCACTTGCATGCCTTATGCAGTGCACCGTATGCCTGCAGCTGCCCTTCTCTAGTCCCATCTGTTGGAGATTGATGTTGATTTTGCTCATCTTGCCTCCTAAAAACCCAGCAATAATAATGAATGAACTTAGTGTTCAGTAGAGTGTTGGCAGCTGATTCAGCTGGGCATATTGCAGGCACGTGCTCTGCAAGGTTTCTTTGCTGTAAGCACACTCACAAGCCTATGGATCTGAATCCCATGATTAAACATCCTATTGTAGCCAGGTCTTTGAGCCACATTCACCTCTGAATTTCAGTCTGTCACCTCTCTTGTTATTAGGAGAATTTTCTGTTTTGTTTCTTGCCTACCTTGGACTTTTTCCTGTAATTATAGGCACAAAGCCCAAGCACAGGGCTAGGAGCTAGTTAGGGACCGAGTCAATTTCTAAGCAAACTGCCTTTTTCAGGTTGAAGGTATTTTCATTCAAATTGAATTTTTATTGTAAATTAAAAGTTGATAAATAGAATCAAAGTGATTTATAAGTTTTTTAAACCATGAACACGTTTTAGCTATGTTTTAGCTTTTCATCCCATCCCAAAGTGGAAATTCTACCCGGAACCTCCTAATTCTCAAAGAATGAGTAAACCCAGTTCAGCTACCTATATACTTTGATCCTGCGCATGAAACATTCAAGTCTACCATGGAAACATTGATCCATCTACATGTACAGCTCCTACTAGAGCAGCCCACATAGCTAAGATTATAATTATTCAAATTGTTATCAGTTTCTTGTTATCCTTTGCTTGAACCCCCTTACCATTTTCTTCCTTGAACAAGGAATTCTGTACTAGAGCAAAACAAAATCTACTCATCCTATGGCAGATACTTAAGGAGGAATGTTAGAATCAGAACATCTCCTCCTGGCCCCAGTCAGTCACTTTTAGGGGACTTCCTGAACTGAGGGCTGCATACTATGATAACTGTTTCTTTTACAAGATTTCTATCCAGGCTGTGCTCTGCTGGCTTTACCATAACAAGAAGTAGACACGAAGTCCTCAGTCTTTTTTACTGTGCATAAGTTGCAATTCCCTGCATTTGTCAGATTTCTGTATAAGTTACAGTAGCAACTGAATTACAAAGAGAAGTGTTATATTTAGATTGTGAGAACAGAGAACAGTGGACACTGTAAGCCATAACTGTCCTGGCAGCGTTTATCAGAAGAATGGAGCAAGAAAGGTAATAAAGAGAAAGACTATTGGCTGTACCTAATAAAAGCAATTTGTGAATGCAAACAAGTTCCTCTAGGAGGTCATAACTTGCTTTATATCCTCTAATAATGACAAGGAGAAGTTAGAAAGAAATTAATGAATATGTTTTTGGCAAGATAGCAGCAGTAGTTAACCTAAATGAAAGATGTCCTATAACTAGTAACCTAATTATAAGCCAGCCCCAGCTGTTTGTTCACATGAATATATATTGTTACTGATTGGAGATGTCTAGATGTGTATACTATATCTTCAAGATATAACAGGAGTCAGATCCGTCACTTTTGGGTACAGGAGAAAATATGATTGCAGTCAACAGTACAGCGAGGAAGATATGTCTTGGAGTAGGTAAGTCTATAGAGTCAGACTAGTCACCTGTCATCATGACCACTATCATCTCTCACAGTCCTCAGATATCTCTTTGGAGGTCCTATTGCCCTTTCCCTGTGGCAAATTATCCTAGAGAAGCAGACTAAATTGGTTCAGACTTCATTCTATTTAAATGGGGCACTTTTCAGTTTATACAATTTAGAATCCTGAACACAGGCTTCGCATACAGCATTAAATGGACATGGATGAGAAATGTCTTTCCCTCTTTGAATGCTTTCTAAATAACTGTATTTGATGGAGTCTTACCTGTAGCAAGGATATGTTCCCCAAACACTGAAACTGATAGAAAATTTCCCATTGACTTCACTAAACTTTGGAGACCCAAAGGAATATTACAGCAGTAAAAAGCTACTATTGTATAATGGCCTCAAGTTTCTATTGGCAGTGAACATCTAACAAATACGCCAAGAAAAGCTGAATCTCCACAAAGCAGAAGAGACATTGGATGTTTTCATGTCCTTGCTCTGAGGGTATTAATGTCTATGAATGCTCATAGCCCACAGAAGTTTGATAAGTTCACTCTAAGATCAAAGCCTATTTATTTCCAGACACTCAAAAATCTACTCATTAAAGCCTCAGTCCTGCATCCATTTGTGCATGTGTGCAGTCTGTTGATGTCAGCTAGGGCTACACTTAAGGACAGAATTGAGCACGTCACTAGATCCACCCATTACAAAATAGAAACACAGAAAATCAAGGGAGTTGTAAAGAACTCGAATATCCACATGACAAGGGTGAAGGTCCACCAGTTAAAGGCCTAAGGCTTGCATCAGCTCACAGATTCTCCTTTAAAAAGGTTGTGCTTCATATAAACAAGTTTCATTTAAATGCAGTTAACCTCTCAGGTTTTCAGTGGGTATAAATCAGAAGAGCTCCACTAATGTCAAAGAAATTAGGCTAGTTTATGCCAGCTGAGAATCTGCCTTAAAGACTCCGAAAAGGCAGAGCCAGGTCCTACAGCACTCGGTTCAAAAAGTAGCACAAGGAAGTACTGTCCTCACACAAACTTCTCAGAGCCTTTTCTTTTGCATTAACTTCAAATGGTGGACCAAAACAACCTCCATCCCTTGGATCTGCTGCTTTGGTGCTTACTAGGCTCATCCACTGAACAGCCATTCATCAGAAGACGTTGATTTTGTCTGTGCTCTGTCTCAAATGTAGGGTCCATGAAAAGTCAGCAGATGTGGATTCTCACAGAAATTTTAGGTACTGTACTCAAATTAGTATTTGTTAACTTCCTATGAGAGCCATATGCTTGGAACTCATCTAATACACCTGCTCTCACAAAGAAAACTCATGCTAGGCCATTCAACGTAACACAAGTCTTTGCTCTTCCAGCCCTGTTGCAGATCTCCTGGACTATATTCTCACTTAATCATACAATGACTAGGAGCTCTGAAAAGTTAAGCTATCATTCCTTAGAAACTTGCATAGTCTGTGACAAAGGACATAATTGCAGTCATTTATTTATCCCTGAGCTGTAGAGACACAAAAGATACAAGCAGCCTGATGAAATGGGTAACACTCCATTGACTCACATGGCTAATACCAGTTCGAAATTTAGCCATGGTGAAAACTGAAATAAAGAATATACACCTTTAAGGAACAGAAAAATCTACCTTTCAAGTCCAAATAGCCTTATGAAGAATTATTCCTGAGCCGAGCTTACCGCTCCCTGGTAATTTTTTCACTATCTATCTCAAATCCTACATCAGAAGAATTTCAGGCTGTGACAGATAAATATAGATTAGATACAGATATAAATATATATATAGATTAATCCATTTACAATTATTGGTCATTATTATTCAAAAACTGTTATCACTGTTATGCACATGTGATACGGTTCTGCAGAATGGGGACATAATTTTATTGAGTTATAGATGGGGAAAAGGCATAAAGAATACAGGTAATGCACATTTTTGAAATAGCAATATAAACATAAACAGAAAAATGTTCAAGTCAAAGTCACATGAAAAATTAGACTAAACTTCAGATGCATTCTAGACTTGTATGTACAGCATTTTTATGCTAAAATTAGAAATACGAACTCCAGAGATGCAACACATCTCAAGAATACAAAATAAATAAACAAAGATGCCAATAAAAGAAAAAGAACAAATACTTGAATCAACTTCCAGAATGTTGAGAAACTTTGATATGTGAGAATCATGGTAGAAGATGCTCAATCTATGACAAGAACTCATTTATTTCCAAACAAAATCTCAAGGAGTAAAGTCTTCTTGTTCCTGGGAGTGAGTTCAAAGCATTTAAACTTTTATGGGACCCCTGCACACTCCTATTGTGGTGATGAACAATTCCTCTTCAAGAGAAACCTCCAAGCAGAACAGATTCTCAACAATTTGAATGAAGAAATCCAGCTCACTGAGAACGTACGCTTGACGGGGACATCACAGTTATTTATCCAGGAGATAATTTTTCAGCAACTTCTAACCCAAGATGACTTGAGAACAAGGAATAAATAGGCTTGGTTTCAGTCTCTGCAGCAGTGTCTTCCTAACGGTCAGTATCTGCGGAACGAAAGCAATCAGAATTCTGTAATGCAAAAGGTTATAGTAAATATCAAGAGCAAATGGTTAGGCTCCACACTGGATACAGACTTATGGTTTAGAAACAAGTGAAAGAGGCACCAGTATTTCACTTTCCTTTCAATATTAATTGAGTGACACCCAGCACTATTAGTGGTTTTCCTGCTGGAAATATTGTCTTCATCAATCTGTTTGCATAACCAAATACCCTAGAGAAAAACAGTATTGTTTCCATTCTTACAGTTCTTGCAAATTAGATGTTTATGGTCGGTTTTTTTGTCTCCAGAAAAATAGGTCATTTCCCCTGCAGTAGTATACACAATCTGAGGCCTATGTTTCTGCTTGCAATGAGTACACCGAATGCCAACTAACCCTCCAAGCTGGGCATTTGCACATGCAACTGACTACTTCAACTGGTCAAACGACTATTTGCAATGGACAGATTTCCCCTGACTTCAGAGTTGAACCGAGGCCTAAATACTTAAGCCTTTTTCTACTTCCAATCTCCCTCTCTGAAAATATGGACCATAAATATCCTCTCCCAGGAGATTAGTCCTGGAACTTTATTGGGCTTAAAGTTACGTTCAAACAATGTCCTAATAAAAACAGTGGCTATCGAATAGTAAATAAAATGTGTTCCAAGGACATCAAATCATGATTACAATGACTTCCATTTTTGTATAACTTAAAAAATAAGTGTTTTTTTCTTTACGTATTGGAAAATATACAGACTTGATATACAAGAATAAGTTAATAGATGGAAAAATAAACTTAAAAAATAACAGAAGTTTGCTTAAGAATGGTATTTTAAAACCAGAAAAGTCATTCCCAAGTAATTTCCCAGGCAGCCTCTGTAAGACGAAACAGAAAAAAAAGAAGAAAAAACTGGATTTTTCAAAGATTCAACTTAGTGGGATCAAAGAAATTGTTTTCAACAGGATCTGAAAGGGAGCAAGGAGTATTCTGACCATAACTGCATATCTAAACCATACTACTTTACACAAACGCCTGCCTTAAATCAAGTGACCTTAAATTGATCATGATTAAACGGCATCTTTTTTCAGTATGTGTGCAAATGCTTCACTTCATCAGGCAGCCCTGAAAGGGCAAAGAGGAGCGAGGGCCATACAAAGATTGGTCATTCACGTTTTAAGTGCTGCAGCACAGGGACCACTGCTTGTCAGAGAAGGTTGCCCTGTCATTTGTTTGTATGTTCCCCAGTTTTGACAAAGTTTTCCACAGTCCTGACAAAGCCTGAAGGTGACTTACATGAAAAAAAAGCAAAATTAAACCGATTTGAAAGATTTTTAACTCAATCTGTGTGAAATAAACTATGTATTTCTCCCCACTCCCAAATAACAGAGACGCAGTTTCTGTCAAAAGAGCTGTCCATGTATTAATCTGCAATGAAGACTCAGTGCCAGAGCTGGCACCCTTTGAAGTTAAAGGAAAAGCTCCTGCTGTCTTTATGATGCCCAGATTCCTGACTGAATTGAAAAATAACACGGTAATAGGCTTCCTAAGCTCCAAATAACTCTCTGAAGATCACTGTCTTGCTCCAGTGATTATAGGAGATGTCAAGGTGATTGGGTTAGATACTTTTCTCAAATACTTTGAACTAGCTGAGCTGAAAACAACAGCTCCCTAGAAGGGCTCCTGATTTTGTTGTGAGTGATCTCAGAATGAATCTCAGTCAGGACAGAAAGGCAAATTTTACTAGAAAAATAGGGATTCACATTTCAAGATAAAACATCTGGCTTTTCTTCCGATTTTACTGATTCTACTTTTTCTACTTTTTTTCTACTCATTCATGTTAGCTAGAATCAAAGTTGAATTTTATGTCTGTTTTTCATGGTATTGTAATACTTTTCTTCTTTCTTTTCTCCTCCTGAAGGAAGAACTAAAAAAGGAAGATTGGAAAAGGAGAGGGATTTTAAAAGAGACATAATTTTAATTTTTGAATAAATAAATTTATTCAATTGATGTTAAATTAACTGAAGTTGATTTTTTCATATAAAATATAAAAAATATGAATTGCAGAAATGGCATTTCGATACTCTTTGATTATATATTTTCTATTGCAGGAATTTATTCTCGATTAAGAATTTTCAGCCAACTTAAAGGCACAAGTATTAGAAGTCCCTGCAATCTGGCATTCTGAGCCATAATCTTTCAGAATAGCATAGAGAGATCTGTTTTGAGCAGTAGAGCATCTACGGTATAACACAGTAGTATATGTAATACAAGCTAGGATAACACAGGGTAAGAGATTAATATTCTGCATCATACTGTGCTCTGTTATTTTTATCCTGCTGTTTCTTTCACTCACCATCTCATGACTCACACCCTCCCCACACTGGAATTTCTGTCTCAGTCTCGTGGCTCACTGGTGTGTTACGGAAGACGATGCTGTGGAAAACCATCTGGATGCATGAGCTCCAGGTTGCTCTTAAAAACAAAGAGAGACAACATCACTCACTGATTTATTGCATAACTGCTCTGACTGTTGCAGCCTCTTTAGCAAACTGTCTTCAGTATTTGTGAGGGTTGCAGTTCTTCCTGGTTTTATAGCATCAGTGACGTAGGTGGCAAAAGTGTTCTAAGTTACAGACAGTCATGTGGAAAGCTGACACTGCACAAACCTTTAAAAAAATTATAGGACTCATCCTGTGAGGTGATAAAGGGCTTTTGTGAGACAGGTTAATGAAATTCAACATCAGTAATAGAACTGTTCCTTACACATTTCTTCATTAACTTTATCACCTCAGGGATATAGTCTTCAATGACACCCTAGACAGACCATGACAGATCTATGCTTCATGAGGCCAAACCACAGTTACTTGATATGGGATGGGAAGGCCAGGCCACAAGACAAATTAGATGCTTAAATCCTTACTAATTACATGCATATCTACTGTGATCCAAAATGTAGAACATCAAAATCCCAGTTCAGTCTGCTGCTGTATAATCCTGCAGTCATACTTCTTAGTGGACTTAATTTCCCAAGTACGTAGGCTCTGGCCTCTGCTTAAATACAGAAGTAACCAGGTGTTCACTAGTTAGGAACCCAAGCTCTACCACATCCCAGAAATCAGAGTGATCAGAGGAAGCATAATTATTTCCTCTTGCCTCCAAATTGAGTGTTAAGACCTCTTGCTCAAGAATCCCAATTCCCTCCTTTGTCTGCCTGTATCTGAACTTTCATCTCCATCTTTCTGAGAGCATTTTCTAAACAGTTCAAAGCCAATATCAGAGGGTTTACTCTTTATATGAACAAGCAAATAATCCCTAAGCTAGAGGGAGTACTCCAATACCATTTGAATTAGCAATTGGACACCTTCAAATAAACATTCTTACCAGAAACTAACCAGTAAATCTCAGGCTAGAAGGTTATGTTTTCTCCTTTTTTGCCCTGTCACTTTAAAAAAATGAATTTCATTGGAAGGAATCAAAGAAGCCTTGTCCACAGAATATCTACCTCTTGCCAAAAAAGGCATTTATGTGGGGAACGGGGCATAAAATCCTAACTCAGGGATGAGAATTCCACTCAGTAGCAATATTCCTCTCGTGTAGGTACTGGCGCAATGAGTTCTCCAAGGACCTTAGTGTGTATCTTGCCAAAGTAATCTGCCTTCTTTCTGAGATGGTAGGTAGGAGTCAGCTTGGTTCTGAAGTAAGGTTAGTGTAAGGATCGCTCGTGCTCCGTTGAGTTACTTCAGTTTTCAGAGAAAAATGTACCAAAGGATCTCAAATAGACCTTCATCTCATGCTTTTAGATCCTCTGGCCTCCTGCTTTTCCACTCTGTCAAATCTAGTTATACAGGTAACACCAGAAAACATAAAGCATGTTTTATTTCTGTGACTGTTTTGTTCTCCAAATTTGCCTTGGGGCAAACTTCCTACCCTGTCACCTCAACTCAAGTCCTTCACGTGAATTTCTGATGGTGACTCAAAATAGTCAATAAGTCTCTTTTTGATGAAGTAGCCTAATCCAGCAGAGAAACTTTGCTGCATAGCATCCAGACACCAGCTCAAGTCACCCATCACATCCTCTGCTCTCTCTTCTTTCCATTCCCAACGTAACTGGCTGCCCTAGGGGGCAGCAGATGTGCATGGTAGAGAAAGAAGACTGAAAGCTTGCACATCCACACCACATTCAAATGTCAGGTCTTCCCTGAATCCAAAGGGCAGAAGCTTCCCTCAGTCCACCCTCAATCTAGAAATGTGACCTCAACACACCAGTCACATCATTTCTTTCAGAATTCCTCCAGCTGGAAGACAACCAATTAAAGAGCCTGAGGAGAGCCTGAGGAGAGCCTGAGGAGGATGCGATTAGTGACCTGAAATGAAGCCTGTGCAAACTGCAGTAGAAGCTTCCACTAGAATCTGTTCCACTAGAGTCAGCACCTCAGGACAACAAATGCTGCTGCAGTTTGAAAGATGATTACCAAAAAAAAAAAAAAAAAAAAAAGCTAAAGGGAATTGGAGCAGCCAGAGAAAATCTTGTTAAAACAGCAGCGTCCTGCTGTGAGCTTTCTGTTCAATAGACAGGCTCCTTGGTACTACTGACTTAAACAAGTCTTTGCTTGTCAAACTCATATCAACAGTCCTTTAGAGTAATGTTTGTCCTGAGCTGCAGTCTCTTGTCCTGAACCTGTATTTGTCTGCGGCTGTTCTAAGCTGACTGTACAAATTAAGTGGGACTCTTACAATATCTTACTTTTCAGCTTTGTCTTGTCATCTGAGAGACACAAAAGGCCACGAAAGCAATTGCTCAGAACATTCAGGAAACCACATTTAAAGAGGAGCTCTCCATTCACATGAGGTTGGTAGTCTGGACACTGGACTTCCTCCCACTTGTCTCCTTCAAACACAAGGAAAGGAAGATGCAGGGGCACAGTCCATTGTGCTCACTTGTAGTCAAGTGATATATGGGATAGAGCAAAGCAATGTACTTTCTCAGTGAACAGTTTTCTTTGGAGGATGTTCAGTCCTCAGAAGAGACATTTTTCATGGAAACATGCTTGTTTCAATTCAGAGTTCTCTGGGAAAATTTTTCTCAGTCAGATGGAAGATGGGCTCTTTACTACCTCTAACAGACAATAACTCACAGTTCCTACAAACTCAAGCAGGCTGGTCTTGAAACATCGCTTTGTGATAGCTGCTTGTACGTGGCTGATGGGCCACAAGGGTACTGTAGGCTGAAAGACCACATATCCTGGATGGTAATTGTACAATTTTTTTCTGGACCAGCCTAAACATGTTGCTAACTAAAACAATGCAAAGAATGGTCTCACTCAATGTGACTTCACAAGATAACAGTGAACGCTATCAAGCATACAGCAGAAGATCACAAAGAGAAATTAAGAGGGAGGATCACTGTGTCTTGCCACATTCCCAGATGCTGCAGCCAGGAGACTGAGTGAAGCTTGGCATACACTATTCCTTGATACATGTTATGCACTGGATGGGATTGTTTGTGGGGGAAAAAAAAAAGAGAGTGCAACAGTAGAAATCCAACCCTTTATCAGATATCCCCTTGGAATTTTAAAGGACCAGTTCAAACCCCAAGTTGCCAGCATTCTGATGAGGAACTTGAACCTGAGCATCAAATGTTGATTATAGACCTGAGTCTGTCACGCTGATGAGGTGTGCTATTCTCCTTTCCTCTCACATGAAAGATCATTATGCTGGAGTTTATGGAGAAAGGAAAACAGAAATTACTGGGTGGGGAATAGAGTACACAGTGAACTCTAATGTGGGTCACAAAGGTCAACTGGCTGTCAAATAGAGCAGCTCACAGTTTTTTCTCACTATTTCAAGCCTGCAGGAGGTTTCATTCGTCTGATAGCCTGAGACATCAAGACCAACCTCTTTTCCCTTCCTGACCATTCAATGAGAAGATCAGTAAAGCTCTGATTCTATGACTGTGTGAATACAGCCTTCTAGTTTGGATATTTACATCCTTACCGGAAAAAATGTCTTTTGTCACTGTTAAGTCATAAAGTCATGCATGTACTTTTCTCTTATGAACTCATCCCATTTTAATCCTATGCCTGGGAATTTTCACAGAATCACAGAATCACAGAATGGTTCTGGTTGGAAGGGACCTTAAAGATCATCTAGTTCCAACTCCCCTGCCATGGGCAGACACCTCCCACTAGACCAGGCTGCTCAAAGCCCCATCCAGCCTGGCCTTGAACACTTCCAGGGATGGGGCATTGACAGCTTCCCTGGGCAACCCGTTCTAGTGCCTCACTACCCTTACAGTAAAGAATTTCTTCCTGATATCCAATCTAAATCTACCCTCCTTCAGTTTGAGGCCGTTACCCAGTGTCCTATCATTACACTCCCTGATAAAGAGTCCCTCCCCATCCTTCCTGTAGGCCCCCTTTAGGTACTGGAAGGCTGCTATAAGGTCTCGCCGGAGCCTTCTCTTCTCCAGGCTGAACAACCCCAACTCTCTCAGCCTGTCCTCATAGCAGAGGTGCTCCAGCCCTCTGATCATCTTCGTGGCCCTCCGCTGGACCTGTTCCAGCAGGTCCATGTCCTTCTTGTGTTGAGGACTCCAGAGCTGGATGCAGTACTCCAGGTGGGGTCTCACCAGAGCAGAGTAGAGAGGCAGAATCACCTCCCTCGACCTGCTGGCCACGCTTCTTTTGATGCAGCCCAGGATGTGGTTGGCTTTTTGGGCTGCAAGTGCGCATTGCCTGCTCACGTTGAGCTTCTCATCTACAAGCACCCCCAAGTCCTTCTCCTCAGGGTTGCTCTCAAGCCATTCTCCGCCCAACCTTTCATCCTTATCTAGTGGATTTCCCATACTCATTTTAAACAAGATTTTTAGTAGGGATTCTAGAAAAAAATAAAACTAGCATGATTTTGTTTTAGTGATCCAGAAGAAGGAGTTGGGACCTGGAAGGGAAACTAAATCCTAAAATATATATAATCACTATAATTTCTGGATAGCATTGATCAAATTGCCTAACATCTGTACACTGCATCCCTGTAAGTGCATCTTCATGACAAAAGGAGGCCCACCATTTGATATAAATGCTATCTGGCACTGAAAACAACAAAGAAGGCTGTTAGTTCCTTGTTCAGTGCATCACTGGAAAGCACTTAAAGTTGTTGATGCGAGATTAAAGCTTTAAAGATAAAACTGAATCTTTAAAGTGCAAGAATTTTGCCTTGAACGTGAAGTGTAACCAGTTTCAAGACAATTATGGTACTATATTTGGAACAAGAATTAACAAGAAAGGAATCTGAAAAAACCAAACATCAGTACTCAGTATTTCAGCATCAGAAGTGTGTGAGATATTTCTACAACTTATAAAGCATTTCTGTCCTAAGAGGAAAGGTTCACAGCTTGTTTTTTCAAGAAACTACAAGAAAGCTTTGGACTTACCAGTATTAACTGATTTATGCAACTCTTTTTCTGTCCGTCAATGAATTAGTTGCCAATCTCACTGTATTTTAAGTAAGATCAGCACCAGATGGAGAGCAGACTTGCTTATTAAGGAGTTTTGTCAAAAGAGTAATTCAGCAAATATACCTCTGAAAACCAGTATTGATATTGAAAAGTCTAGCAAACTTTCCAAAGAAATTACCTGATGCTGTGGCAACTGGATTCAGTTTTAAGTTATTGACAGAGATCAGTATCCTCTCCTTGAACAGTGCTCTGTCTAAAATAGAACACTGAGCTCAGTTCTGACCCCCGTGAAGTCAGTGGCACAACGCCAAGTGTCTTCAACTGCATCAGGACTCGGACTATTGTTTTTAAGAGAGACACTGGCAATTACCTAAACTGCACACTTTGACTGCCGTGGTAAGGGTTAGATTAGCTCTTCATTTCCATGCATGCAGTTTAATTAGATTGGCCCTGATATGTTCAGCAATATGAGAGCAATCATTCTGAGGCATCACTTCTCCTCTGTTCCTGCTTCTACACAGGCTCTGTGAGGGCAGAACTTTTTCTCTGTGAACTGGGAACGTAGGCCGGGAGAACATCACATCAGAAAAGCACAAGGTTTGCTGAAACAATACCAGCTCCCTTAATACGACGTAGCATCAGGTCAGGTTCATGGTCCTACAGCTACCAGCTGCCTATCTGCAAAGGCAAATTCATGCCGGCAAGGCAATGTTGAGTCTGACAGCATATAACTTCAACAGGTGTTGCTAGAGCCTGTAGGAGGTGTTATCTCTCTGAGCCTCACAGAGGCTGTCAGAACTAGCAGGACAGCTTGATAAGGCAGACTCGCAAACAGCTTTGGTAGTTATACAAAGAACAAAGCCATTCACAAATTGAAGAAGAGGAAAAGATGAAAGCATGATTCAGGAGAGTCCCACACACCCACAGCCAAGATACACAGTTTTACTTTCACTACAACACTTGAATGTCTCAGAAATAAGATTATTGCACCCAGAATGGCTAATGGACACAGTCAGTGCCCAATGGAGTCCTTAATCATTGACTGTTGTTCCACTTAAAGCACTCAGCAGCCTAGCTTGGCTCCTAAAATCTACAGAAATAACTAGACCAACACAACTAGATCCCAGTAGGTCATAATCTTCTAGTTCATATTCAAAGGACAGTCTTCCATTAGCAATTTGTTCCTGTGAAGTCTGGACTTGCTTCAAATGCTGAATGTCCACTGTCAGGGACACATCTGCTGTAATGATGGAAGAAGACCAGGCAAGAGTACCCAATGATCTTGTTTCACTGAATATTTACATTTTCTCTGGAAAGGCGGAAGTGAGATAGAGTAGCCTGCAAATGCTCAATTTATTTACGGTAATTGGGACAAAAAGGAATTTTGAGATCCTTCAGAGAAAGAGGAACGAGCTAGATGAATAGATGCCAAAATGGCCAGTGAAACTTGCAGCTGTATAATTTCTAAAGAAAGATTCCTCACATCTATTACAGAGATGTAAATGTTTGCATGCTTTCCAAAAAAGGGCTTGAGCACCTCTGGGTATGTCTATACAAGCTGTTTAAAAAGAAGCTAGCCCAGACGATCAACATTGGCATTTAAATCTGAATCAGCCTGACACTTGCCCCAGTGAACATTCAAGAGACCTGGCTGCCACCACTTAGGTCAGTGCTCTATTTCAGTTACTAAGAGAGACCACCAGTGTAGACACGGCCTTTATTACTTGCAAAGTGAAGGCTTGTGATGACTATGCAAGCTGCAGTCAGAGCTACAAAGGTGCTAGGGTGCTTGTGGAAAAGAGCACAAAGACGAAAATGTCACGTCATCTTTACAATAATCAGTGGATCAGCCCCTTTTGGGACCCTGTGTGCAGCTTTAGATGCTGGAGCTCAAAACAGATGAGAAGGCTTACAGGAAACGTGCTAACGATCCAGGGCCACAATAAACTGTCATACTGAAAGTTGTTGGAAAGACTGGATTGTTTGCCTTGTGAAGGATACAAATAAGAAGACTCTGGGCAAAATGCATGCTATATAGAACCTAGTATATCAGACAGACTGGGACTTTTTGTTCTCTGGAAAAAAATACTAAATCCAGGGACAGTGACTAATATGTAAAGCAGGAAATTTAAAAACAGGACAAGGAAATACTTCTTTACACAAAATGCAATTAAGCTATGGAACTTAGTGACACAGGCGATCATACAGGCCAAAAACTTAACCGGATTCCAAAGGGATAGGACACTTATGGGAATATCCAGATTATCCAGAGTTATAAACTACAGCCAAAAAGCATGGAATAGGTTACTATTCCAGCTATCTTTTCAAATACTCAGTACTAGCTTGGCATGCCGTGATGCTACACAAGGCCTTTAAACATCAGTTTGTTACTTGTAACCCCTCAGATAACTTTTCTTAAGGAAATCCAGAATTCCCATTTGCCTCCAATTCCTTCTATCTTCTACAGCTCTATTTTTTTCAGGTTTAGCGTCAGGTTTAGTGTCAGACAGTGACACCCAGCCTTATATAATGCCATGTGATGCCTTTCTAGGGAGCACAGAAACAGACTGAAACAAAATTTAGGCTCAGAACTGACAGTGAATAATAATTACCTCATCCCCACCCTTTTTCAAAGTGTGCGCTCTGTGATGTTTTTCACTAGTTCAGAACAAGGTTCAGGCCGACTGCTACTCTGTCCAACCAGTAGTGTGAAAGTTTACCAAAAGCAGCAGCAGTACTATTTGATCCTACATCTGCTGAAGCCAGTTGCAAAAAGTTTTTTTCATACCTTACAGGATTAAGTTACTCTTCATTCAATAGCCATGAAATTTGATGAGCACTATGATATATCTGCATATTGAGTAGCACAGGTCATTCTCAATGCCATCTGTACTTCATCATGGGTGATACCAATTGCCTTCAACACCTACAGATGAAAAAGGAATTAAGAACCTAAAAACCATATTGCTCAGCACCTTGTTGAATTGTGCTCTTTGTGTGCAGCAAATTGCAGAGATGGCATGTCTGTTTTCCAATGACTTTCAGTGTCTTTCCTGACTTCTCAGATGACTTTTAAAAATGGCAATTGTCTTCCTAGGGAAAAGCCATGTTTATTCTGGTTAGTCCCTGCGCAGTCATTCCCTTTTCAAATAATAGAGATTAAATTTGTTTTAGTATTCTGAAGTGAACTAAGTTACACATGAGTCAGGCCTACCTTCCAAGTGTGATTATTCACAGAAGAGTATGCTCCATTTCAAGTCATTGTACTTCAGATCTACCATTTTTTTTTCATTCAGATTACACTTCTCAAGTGTTCCCATGTAGACAAATCCTTACAGCTTTAGAAAAACCCTATCTCCAATGCCTGGTCCTTCTCTGCAGCAGGAAAATTGCTGTAAATGCCTGACTGTAAAGTCTGAAGAGCCATATTAATGTTCCTGTTATGTACACTGCATTTTCCCCAAACAAACATAGCTGCACCAAAATTCTGCAATAGAAACTGTAAGATGATACTCAGAACATACATAAGTTGTATCAATGCCCCAGATACACTTCTGTTCTCAAATACCTTATGATTTATCACCTCTGGGTACAACAAAAGGTAAGGCTCAACTATTTGGGGATTTGCCTTTTCTTTTTTTATTTCTGGAAAATATGCTTTTGTAAGGCATTCCTTGCTTTTAGCCTGTGTCCTTATAGCACTGCCACTAGGCAGATGGTCCCCAAATGTGAGTTAATAACTTGTAGGTAGCTTTTGGGGAAGCTTTTTGAAATCCCTTCATGCAAAATGATTCTGCAAACTGCCTGCATGCTATTCTTTGGCTGTTCTAGCAGACTATTTCAAAATGGTCAAGAGAAAATGGCAGATTACGTTCTATTTGTTTTGCAGCAGACTGTTATATTTATATTGCAGTGGTAAAAGAATACAAAGGGAAACCAAATAATGCACAAGGCTTTTACTGAAGATTGTTCTAGAATCTGGAAGTCCTCACTGGCCCAGGATGTTTGGGCCTCTGCCCCTCTTCTGCAGCCCTTCTACAGCATTTCTTACCATTCAAAATAAGGCTGATTTTTGACAGAATAGGATAGGCTGAGTATTCAACAATCATGAGTCAGACTTCACAGCATCATAAGATTAATTTAAAAATCAGATTTCAAATGTGGGGCTCTTCCTGTTTACCTTTGGCTTGTTAGAGATACTGTATTTTTTGCATGGTTTAAAGTTAGAAATATTGCTAGTGTCCGATCTGGTGAGCATCTCCCACGTTTTTGAACGGATTTCACAGGAAATCCATCACTATAGTAATGACAAAATGCTGCAGTCTTTCTTAACAATGGCTGCAGATCAAATGCCTTCTAATCCCCATACAGATCTGTCCATATATGAACCAACCAAGTTTAACTGCCCTGCCTCCAGGGTGATCCGTCAGTTCAGAAAAGAGAATAGAAAAATAGAAAATAGAATATTTTCAGCCGGAAATGATCATGTAGTCCAACTGCCTGATCACTTCAGGGCTCACCAAAAGTTAAAGCATCTTATTGAGGGCATTGTCCAAATAGTTCTTAAACAATGACAGGCACAGGGCATCAACTGTCTCTCTAGGAAGCCTGTTCCAGTGTTTGGCTACCCTCTTGGTAAAGAAACGCTTCCATATGTCCAGTCTAAACCTCCCCTGACACAGCTTTGAACCATTCCCACACGTCCTATCACTGGATAGCAGGGAGAAGAGATCAGTACCTCCCTCTCCACTTCCCCTCCTCAGGAACCTGTAGAGAGCAATGAGGTCGCCCCTCAGCCTCCTTTTCTCCAAACTAGACAAACCCAGAGTCCTCATAGGACATTTCTTCCAGCCCTTCCACCAGCTTTGTTACCCTCCTCTGGATGCATTCAAGGACCTGAACATCCTTCTTAAACTGTGGGGCCCAGAACTGCACACAGTACTCAAGGCGAGACCACACCAATGCTGAATACAGTGGGATTATCACCTTTTTTGACCAGTTGGTTATACTGTTTGATGCACCCCAGGGTGTAGTTTGCCCTCTTGGCTGTCAGGACATGCTGATGACTCCTATTGAGCCTGCTGTCAACCAGCACCCCCAGGTCCCTTTCTGCAGGGCTGCTCTCCAGCCACTCCTCTCCCAATTTATACTTGTGACCAGTGTTACTCCATCCCAGGTGCAGAATCCAGCATTTTGACTTGTTAAATTTCATCCCACTAATCATAGCCCAAAGCTCCATTCTATCTAGATCCCTCTACAAGGCCTCTTGTCCCTCAAGAGAGTCAACAGCACCTCACAGTTTGGTATCATCAGCAAACTTGTAATGGTGCATTCAACTCCTGCATCCAGATCATTGATAAATATATTGGAACAGAACTGGCACTAAAATTGAACCCTGAGGAAACAGAACCTTGGTCCAAGGTATTTAAAAAATCAGCTAATAGCTCCAAGTTGATAGTTACAGCAAGGGAATTTCTTCCTCAAGCACAGCAAAAGCTCCTACCATAAGGGACCAGGAAATAAGACTTCCTTCAGGATACGGCCAAAGTCTGGAGGATGAAGAACAAACTCGGAGATGTACTTCCTTCTCAGAAATCACATATTGCTAATATGTATATATCTGTATTTTCTTTTTAAAACCTCCATCTGCTTCACTGCTCATAGCTCTCATGAGAAGAGACTGAGAGAACCAATACACAAGGGCTATTAGCTACATTTCTTATGGCATCATTGGAAGGGTCTCATCCACAGAATCACTGGTGAATACAATATAAGAATGTAAATAAAACAGGTTGCATGTACTAGACCAGAAGGGTAAAGTCTAGTGATTATAGCGATAAACATGTTTGCAGATAACACAGAAAAGTGCATGTAACAGCTGTCCTGCTAGAGAGCAGTAAAGTAACGGTTGTTTTGGCTAGGTGTACCTTACAGATTCATTTTAGTTTATGACTAAAACATGTGGGCAAAAAGTGTGACCACATGGTCCTTAAAATTAAGCTTCCCCATGAGAAAATGTGCCCTCTCTTCTGCACCCCACCACTGTGTGATCTTGGGAAAGTTGCCTAGAGCTCAGTTATGCTTTTCAGGTCTAGTCTTAAACATGGCACAGGAATATGCTTTGCTTTTCTTCCTGTCCATTGTCAAATCAGGCCAGAAAGTCCTATAGCAAATGCCACTGGTGGGCATAATATGTATGCATAGTTGGTTAGTGAGTAGTGAAGAATCAACTTACTACAGAGTGCCTTATGCTTAGAAAAGCAAATAGGATGAACTATTACTCAGCTCTAGGAAGTAACGGAGCTGCAGCTGGTACAGCTGCTGTGCAGGGCTGCTAAGGGGCACGCAAGCCAATCTACTTAGAACAGTCTATTTTAAATAGTAATAGCCCAGTAGTAAATACTCCAATAGTAAAGATACAGTCGTCTTGTAAACTCTTCCCTCCCATCCTCTTACCCCTCCAAGCTCCTTACTGCACTGCAGCAGAAAAGGATATGAGCTTTAATGTCAAGGTTGTTTCCTCATCTTTTAAAATACCAGGATGGCATGATGAACTTGACTCCAAACTCACTGAAATCAAGAAAGCTCACTCTTCCTGCTCCCTCCCCCTGCAACTACAGCAGACTTTAGAACAAGTTAAAAGTTTGAAAAACATTACGAAAGTACTGCTAGATGAAAGGAAAGAATTCTGTCTCCATATGCAAGCCACTATTTGCCTTATTTCTAAGCACAACTCTGCTTCTCACTGTTATCCTATAAATCCCATCTAATCAGTATTTGCTACACTTCAGAGAAGTCTGTGAATGTACGCAGGTTGATTGCGCATTTCATTCACCATGTCTTTCCTGTTTCGATAGAGCAACAATTAGGAGAGCTAATGCCACAGCTTTTCCCTAAGAGAAACAGTATTAATTAAGGCCTTTCTTCCCCCTGTGCAATCAGCTATCTTTACAAAAGTTGTAAAAAAAATATTATTTTCTTCAAGGCTGGTGTTCTTTTGCCATATTTAGTTGAAAATAGCCAACAAGCTCAAAAGTTACTGATGAACAAAAGAGTGACTAAAAAAACTTTGTTTCCCTTGGAAACCACCAAACCCTTCTCCAGAATGAAGCAGAGTGAATCCAGTTCAGTTCAACATACTGTTTTCTGTAAAGCTGATTGATAGAATTTATTTCTGTGGTGCTCCACAGAGCAATCCCACCAGGAAACGATGTGTGAAAATAGCTGCATCTAAACTTCCTGCTAAGGCCACCACTAAGCCACAGTGTCCCTGTGTGGGGAGTCATCCACAACATGAGCCAGCCAAGGCCAGAATATGCATCCCATAATGCATGGGCTGGTGTATGCAGCACCAGGCACAGCCATATCCACTCAACCTTGTCAACATGTGAGCATAAGGTAAAGAGAGATGATGAGGAGAAAGAGACTGCTAACTCTGCAAAAGAGAGACAGCGTTGGGAGAACGATGGCGTGCAACACCATGCTGCAAACAAGCATCCTGCCATTCATCAGGGGAGGGCGGAGGGACAGCTGCATGCGATATGGCCACCAAAGCTCCCGTGGAGTACAATACTGAGCCATGGGGCAACTCATCAGATTCTGCTTCTCACAAAGGCAAGACACTGCCAGTCAGCACACTGGGCTCAGCACCGAGTTCAGCTGGAGCTGCAAGGCCCTGCCACTCACTGAGCACTGTTTTGCCTCAGTGAAAAGCACCAGCTCCTGGCTCCAGGCTCCTACTGCGATCCAAACTGAACAGAGCCAGCAACTCAGCAGGAGCCGGCTGTAGCCCTGGATATAGACATAGCCAATCTGTTCTTAGCGAGCACTGATATTGCACCCTGAGAGCACGTCCTGCACTGGTTTAACCCCTGTACAACCCCCTGTTCACTTAGGGTGGTCTGCTTCTCTTCAAGAGAGAGCAGCATTTGACCTGCGCTCTGTGAAAATCTACTGTTAACGAGACACTTACTCTGATGAGGCAGTTAAAATGAGCATACTGCGAAGCCTATAAAAATTATTGACATTCATAGCACCATTAATCAGCTGCACTCATCCTCCAAATTCTACCATCTCGCTGTGAAATGGAAAGCTGCAGGCTTGATTCACTGCAAATCAGCTCAGATCTGCGCTGTTTTGTCCCAGTCACGTCAGCACCAAACTGGAAGGCACAGCCACGGATCAGGCAGGAGATTTGTCTGAGCCACTTTGTTTGTTGCCCTCACAGTTAAACCTTGGAAAATCCATTTTTTGCCAGCATCTTTTGCTGTAGCGGTTCCTCCCTTTGGGAAAGATGCTAATTGTCTGTCTATCATCTGGTCAGAAAGGGGAACTGAATATCGCCTGAATGAGTCACAGCCTGCTGGAATTCACTCCTGCCCTTTCCTTAAACTGAGAAGGCATGCATGGCACACACCTGAGTAGAGACACTTCATGAGTAAGGCTTCTTTTCAGTAAAGGTACCTGGCTTACGCTTCCTATTCAACAGAGACTAAAACTTTACAGAATCAGCCGTTGGCAGCACTCCCAGGATATTTTTCCATTCGCACATATTTCTAAAAATGTCAACGCCAGTCTAACCACTCTCATCTGGGAAGCCTGACATCAGATGTACATTAGCCCGGGGAAAAAAAAATCCAAACTGCAAGCCCCTTCTAAAAAGGAAAACAAATTCAAAGTATGTTACATTGGCTCCTGCCTCTGAGCTCTATGCAAATAACAGGAGGAAATTTTAAAGTGTGATTTTACACCCATGACAATTCAATTAGAAAATCAGACAAGGGAATAGTATGGGTTTCGGGCATGAGAAGTGGATGGTATGTGAGATTCTTATTCAGGCATGATCCCTGTATGTTTGGATTCGTTACCCAACAGCAGACAAAAAAAAGTCCCAGGCAGGGCCTTAAGACCCATGCTTTCTTTGCAGTCCTGGAATTAAAACCAGACAGCTAAACAACACTACATCTGACTGTGGGAGAGCTTCCCCAGGGAGGAAGCATTTTGGCTTGAGCATTCTGTTCCAGTCATCAGTCTCCGATTATTTTCTCTTCCAAATTTGGACCCTTCACACACCTTCCCAGCATCACCTGCTTTGCCTGAGAAACTAGCATAGACTAACACGACATGCTGTGCTGCTGTTTTGCAAGCTGAGTTCGAGCAAGAAGCAATATTGTTTCCACACTCTCTTCTCCCCATAGCACATGTCGTCAGCATGCTATCACTGTAAGAGAGATCTCTATTTAATTTCGTCTGTCAAGATTCAAGGAAAACAGAAGATATGACTGCAGCCCTCGAGTCTATCTGAGTAGGATTCCTGGAATGGAACAGAAGTTGACTTCAGCAAAACTAATCCATAATTACAGAGTGAACAGAGAGCAGGATGTGCTCCTGAAATACTTTAGATAAATATTTCACTTTGCATGAATGCTGCAATAATGACTTTACAACTTCTCTCTCTAGGGGAAATTGAGAAAGGCTCCCTCCCCTTACTGGCTCCAATGATTTTGTTCACTTACTTCCAAGATGTGTTTGGCTCTTGAATTATACTTTCTTGCAAATCTACATTTTAAGTATGTATCCCATCTCTAAATACTGAATAATACATAAATATGATAAACGGAGTTTTTAACCTTACTTGTTGTTGAAACAGACCTTAAAGACTGATTCCCTGACATAAAAAGTTCCATCACACTTTCCAGGTGGTGGACCTCAGTATTCCAGACCCCAAGTTCTGGTGGTCTTTGCCATAGACACCTAAGACATGACCACTGCACTAAGCCATCTGCCTACCCATCAGCTGGAGGAAACCACCTCCAAGCAGAAATTCCTCAGCCAGCAAGTTCTATTGTCCAGAACATTTGCCATCATCAATCAGGCCTTCAGTACTCAGAAGTCTTGTCCTGACACTCCTACTGAAGGATGACAACCTCTGTCAGAGAAATGAGACAAAGGAGAAAACAGAGTCATTAGGAGAAGGAAGAAGATGTTCAGTGGAAGATCATATGGGATGCTTGTGTATACAAAAACTGAAAAATGAAAGCTCATTGATAGGTTCACCTGTCCTTAGTGGTCCCTTCAGAGAGATTTGCTTCTCACCCACTTGTTGGGGTGGTTGGCAGCATTAATATCTTAAATTATTGCAGTTAGAGCTGTCAAGATCCATGAATTACAGTATCAGAAAAGATTTCAAGTAGAAGTTTACTTCCAGACATGTACTCTTACTCCTTAGTCTGACAGAACTTTACACATGTTCCAGTCCTTGGGGTCCCCAGCAGAGCAACTGCTGGTATACAGATTCACCTTGAAGTTACAGAAGAATTCTAGTGGCGGTCCACTTCCTGGCAGTGCTGGGCGGTCCATGGTTTCTACAGCGCTAGAAGTAGTAATACAGTTACACACGCCTGTATTAGCTTTGCTTCCAGTATTACATCTAAAATCCCAATGCTTTGTAAGAGACGCTTGGTGATGCTTTCAGACCAGTCTTGCACGCACATTTTTCTGAGGCTATCTCAATGGAGAGAAGTCAAAGCCATTTGGAAGCTAACAATGCTCAGAAAGTGCATATTTGTTTTGACCTTCAGTTACTACTCTTACAGATTGCAATTAGTTTAGGACCAAATTATCATTTTAGCATATATGCAAGGGGAAGGAAACTCAAACAGTGTAAACACCATGGACCAGCACAGAAGGGCCTTGTCCGTGTCAGGTACAGGCCAGGCTAACATCTGCAGATCTTTCAGGTGAGGCTGACCATCTCTTTGGGAAGGAGGCTGGCCTCAGCGAGATCTCTGCAGGTCTCAGACTGCCTGAATTCCTGTATTTCTTTGCATGCAGTTAGGAGTGTCTCCCCACCCCCTTCTTTGTTTCGTTTTAGTTGTGTTTTTTTTTTAATTTCCAGTTAGTTTCTAGTGCAGCCTGCTGGATAGCAAGAACAGGGGATGCACTTGGCCACCAGGGCCTCAACTGTATCACAGTTCCTAAGCAGAATTACAAGATGCAGTGACTGAAATACAAGGTATAGCCTACAGTAGGGGTGTGCAAACAGGAAAATCAGTCAGTCAAAAACAAAGCACCAGTATCCTGCTCTCACTGTGAGATTCACTCATGCTCCTCCATTTGCACTTAAAAAAGTTGGGGTTTTGTGTGCTGACTTTTAGTACAGTTGCATATACTCTGCTCAGGTGGCAGCAGAATTAGATGAGAACAGATTTCTGCAGAAATAATAGTGCTTAATAAATAGAGACTGATTCTTGTCTAAGGTAAGAAAGTACCAACAGGAGAAAAGTGTAAAGCTTTTAAGATACTCCAAAAAATTGTCTGAGGGCAAGATGCCATGTACCATCAAAGCAGGGCATACTTCTCAGCCCTGAGTATGAAACTGAGCAGTATCTACATTTGTCAGTTAAAAACCGTTTGAGGGAATGTTCACAGCCAATTAATCACCATCAACTATACTGTTAAAGGCTCCTGGTCACAGTTGTAAGTCTGTACCAGAGAGCTCTCTCCCAGATCCTAGGCACAATGTGGGAATCAGCACAGGCCAGGAACCAAGCCTATTAGGCAATCCCTCTCCGGCCACTTTGTTTTAGAGGGAGAGTCTAACAGTATGAAGACAGGCTGCTGCATGCCAATTGGCCTCAGTGCCAGAGAATGGTCCTGGGCACATTTCATTTTCTAATATAGATGCAGTCTGGATGTTTATGAGAATTCATATCTCCTCCTTAGTGGAATATCCAGCTTCCTTATTAAGAACAAACCTAACCCATTTTCCACTAGCAAGAAGAAGTGCAAATTCCATTTTGAAATGCACAGTGTTTTCAAGGCGTCCAGAGGGATTTCTCTCTCATACTCTATGCTGAGAGAGAAAAAACAAAAATTCTATGCTCCTCAGCCTCTGCTGAGTATGCCTCACTGAGATCCTTCTTACATCTCCTGGTACACCTTCCAGCACCTCCTTAAGATGGTTTCAATTCAGAATGTCAAGACGACAGCTAAAATTTGAAGAAAAAGAAAATAAAATCCTCCAAAACCCAACCAGGACAAGCTTGTGAACACTCTGTTATGCAGTCAAATGAATTCTGCTATCAGAGCAAAGCTATCAGACCAAGTTAGAAAATTAATTATCTTCTAATAATAAATTACTTTTTTCCATTGTGTAATAATAATAATAATAATATTTAGCATTGCTGAAACAGTTTACCTGTTGCAACCACTATATGTGAGCGAGCTATGCACACCTGTCGGTGCTCCTCTGTGCTTCGTAAGTCAGAGAGATGGATAGGGCCACTGAAGAATGGGTGCTGTTCTCAGCTCCAGAGAAATCCAGATTGAAATGCCTTGGCTACAGAGTTTTTGCCCACAGAGAGATATGGGGCATCTCTAAATATTCAACACACTGGCATCAGAGGCCCTAAAGTTAACATCTTAACCCAAGGAATAGGTCATTTAGAGATACCTTGTGAGAAAAGTGGGTTTTGTAATCTGAATTAAATTTTGTGATTTACTGGGGACTTACTCCACCAGGCCTGCAGGAAGATGTCAGTGTCTGCTTTGGGTGCACCTTTTAGCACACTCTCCTAAAGACGGGTACCTGTATCCTTTCTTTCAAAGCACTGAGCAGACTTTTGAAACACGATCCTGACAGATATTGTGTAGGTATTTTTCCCAGTAGCTGAAATCCAGAAACAACTCTGGGAGTCACCATCGCTTTCTTAGGCAAATGCCCTGATATCTCAGCTATAGACTCTTGCTCTTCCCTTTGCTTCTTATTTGGCTCAAGGAATGTTGTCTGCTTCAAAGCATAGTGGTTAAGCTTTAGCTAGAGGGTATTCCTTCCCAGGACAATCTTTGTCACCCTCCAAATTGACTATTTCTTTGCCTTAGTCCTCTTGCATGGCCAGAATTTCTCAGCACGTCAAAGATTATATTTCCTAATTAAAACATTCCTAAAATTAATTGCATAATAATAAAATAGTAACAACAACATGTATTTTCACATTAACATTTCGTGTCTTTAAGTAAGCCTCTTATGCAGCACTGCCTTGAAAATTATAGTGTTTTCTGAACTAAGGAACTCATAAAATCTGCACTGCAAATTCACATTAAAGGCTTCCTTCAATTACACCCCCTCATATTTTCAAATCATTTTTGAACAAGATAGAAAAAAAAATAAGGCTACACTGATTAAATAATTAGTATAATTTTCAGCTGCCCCCCTCCCCCCCACCCCAATCACATGCATTTCTACTAACAATTAAACAGGGAGGAGGCAGAGGAAGAGGAGGTTTTAAGTGTGTTGAACTTGCTCGAAAGAATTAAGTATGGCAGAACCTAGCTAAGCCCTACTCTGGGGGGAACAAAGAAGACCCTGGTATGGATTTGTGAGATTTTCTGGGGGTATTTCTAAGTGCTAGGACACCACCATTGAAGTGCAACCATACAAAGGAAAGAATTTTAACGTTACCAACCTCTGGTCCCTGTACACACCTCAGACTCTTAGATAGCTGTGCTACCGATCTATTTAAATTGCACCACTTCTTCCAGGATCTTCATACAAACTGCTACACTGAATATGAGTATTTATTATGCAACTGTATTCTCATGAGAAAAGCTTCAAGGCTTCATTGTGCTCCTTACCTACAGGAAACAGACCACAGGGAAACCACCACTGCCTGGTCTGGGTTGGAGACGTGATCTGACAGAAGAGACTGTATATTTCAACATTTATCTCCAAACTGTCAGAAAACTGGAGAAGTGCAGAACTACTACTGTTCTGAGAGGGGAATTATTATGGACTTCCATCCAACGTGGTTTCTCTAGCAACATGATTTCCTATGTCAATTTTAACGCAACCACCTCTAGCAACACATCCATCTGAAACTGAAAGGAGACGGCTGTAGAATGCCCAGCACTAATCACACCTACAACATACAGCAGCAGGATAGCTCTGCCACTTACTGCTTTGCAATAATGACTGCTATCACTATCAAATATACTGTGTGATAAAAGTGAAGAGAGGAAGTGAGCAGTGAGGTGTTAATCCAAACGGTAAGAGCCAGAGTAATCCAAGAACAAAATAACTGGAGTTGGAAGAGAAGGCAAAAATGCAAATCACTCCTATTTGCAGAACCAACTCTTCATCTTGGATCTGCATCTTCTCAGATAGTATCAGTGAAGACTGGGGAACCCTGCGTCTAAGTCATTACTCATGTGAGAAGAACTTCAATGGGTGACATAAACTAAATAGGATAAAACAACACAGAACGTTTTTAAAAAAATGGAGTTATCCTTGGCTGCTTAAAAGCCATTTCCCACAAGACCGCAAATGGCAGTCTCCCTGGCACACTGTAGTTGAAACACAGAAATGAGATACATCTTTCTTTTCTGTCTTCTGCATGTCAGACAAGTGTTAACAACCTGCACTGATTTCTTTGGAAACATCCTCCTGACGACAGTGAACATGGTGAATTACTAATACAGAAGAGAATTTGCATATTACTTTTGGTAAATTCTAAATTCTATCTATCTATCTATCTATAAATAAAATCAAAATTATTAATTTTGCAGTAAACATATAGACTGTGTGTGCTGGGAAGCCCATGCTCTAATGGAAACACTTTGTTGTCAGCTAGAAAGGTTATTAATTTTACTATTAGATCAGGTAATTTCTGGAAATCGGGTCAATTAGCTGAAAATTCAAAGTAACATTGTTCCACTGGAAAGGGTAACCTCATTTTCATGTCAAGTCAAGTCAAGTAAGGAGAATTTCACTGAAAACAAAGGATGTTGCATCTCTTTCACAACAATGGAAACAAGATTGCAGTCAGAGCCACTGGATTTTAACAACGCTGTTTTGGATTCACCCAGGCATCAATGAGAACAAAATCCAGGTATCTATCCCTAGCACAAAGTTCTTAAAGAAAGACCCAATGGTGGCAACGCAAAGCTATTCCTAAATTGGACTACCTGTTCATTGTGCCCTGGAGTGTGATTTTAAAGTACACAACGGCAAACTCCTTGCTGAGTCACGATTCATCACATCATTGGCAAAAATATGTGATTATCTTACAGAGGGCAGCTGAGCTGTAAGTTCAAGGGAAAGTGGCACATAAGCTGGTACAAGCACAGAATCAAGTCCCATCTATTTACAACAGTGGGGAACAGAACAAAGTCAGTTAGTGCTGATACTGTGGTGAGAATCTGGAGCTGCAGTTACTGGGTGATTTCAACAAAGCTATGTGAACTATACAAAGGTGCTTACTTGTAGTACTTATGAAGAGAGAAAAGAGCTTTTATTGCATCAACTGGTATTACTGAGAAAAGTAAAAAAAAATGCTTCCAAGTAAACATGCCATCTTCAAGGCACTGGTTCACAACAGCTCTGTTTCTGTCTCTGGTTTCACGTTTTTCAGCCCTGGTAAAAATACAGTACAGATACCTGGGAATCAAAAAATACCAAATATGGAGACTACATTACTAGATTACAGAAGAGAGAAAGCACTGCAATATATATGCTAATTGTGTATGATTGCTGTTCTTTTTCTTTAAACAAGTTGATATTTATCTTTGCAACTTCTAATTCCATTTAATTCTTTAGTCATATCATTGTGAGCTTTACTTTTTTCCTACTCCAATTAACAGAAAGCTTTTTATTTCATATGATTTTAATGATATCATACCCACATTTTTCACAATGTTTTATCACACAAATATAGGGGTTGTACTGCCCAGTGGACCCACAGGTAGTTACTGGAGAATTTCTGTGTTTATTCATACCATGAGTTGACACACTGATGTCAGACAGCATGACCCAGGTTCACTGGAGAGCATCAGCACCCTTAGCTCCCAAATTAAGGCAAGAGCAACAGAAATTTAACAAGCTGTCAAGGAGAACTGGGGAGCAGTTAAAGCATACAGCAAGAAAGTGGAAAAAAAAAAAAAAACAAACCACAAAACAAACCCCTTACAAAAGCTACAAATACACTAAATGGTGTGTTCTGAAAAATATTTTGTGGTGCTGAATATTACGTAAGCCTTGGCAGAATGACTTTGGAACAATGATTTTGATTGTTTATAGGCTATATTATTACAAAGACTTTTTCTATTTCATTTTCTAAACATTTGTCGCTAAGTTAGCCTATGGAGGAAGGTTAGTGAAACCGATGGTCACACAATGACAGGCTAAAGCTGCACCAAAGGCAGGCAGACGCTGTTATAGCTTTATCTCACTTTTCCTTGTGGCTCCTCCACCCTGAACAGGATCAAACTCATTATTAGAGAGGTCTCTCCAACACACTGCCATACAACATACCGATCCCATCACTTGCCAAGTAGTGAGTCTTGATTAGGTCTTTAAAGTCCTTTCATTATTCCATAAGCGTGGCAGCAATCTGCCTGCAGGCCCTTGCCAAATTCCACTACTGGTCAGGACATCTTTCCAAGTGACCTGAACAAATCTCAGATAGGTAGCTACATTCCTCACTACAGCTAAGTGGCATTGTTGCATGCTGCTAAATGGTCTCCCTGTTTTACCTCAGAACTAGCTTCACTGATACATTTCAGAAGAGTAAGACTTTTTGCATACACATATATCTTCCATGAGACTGAAAGTGCACTGGTATTTCCTTTGTTACCTAATGAGAGGTGAACAGCAATGCGTGGAGAAGAGAAGCTACCTCAAAGCAGTGCTCAGTGTCCTGTGAATCAAGAGGCCCCATAACCACCACCACCACCAGAACAGCGGTGTTTGCAGCACGAGAAGCCAGGCAACAGCCAGCAGAAGTGCCATTTTCTCCTTAGAGAGTCCAAATAAAAAGAGCACGCAAAAGAGGGATTTGTTTGTGCTGCTCAAAGCAGCGTTAACTATCCCTCTGTGTTCAGTGACCCTACCAGATGGGTCACAGTGCACAGATGCTGGCATACAGCCCTTGCCCGCAGAGCCACTAGGAGCTATGCAAGAGACCAGAAAGGAGACCACAGGGTGAATCTCTCTCCTCCCTTCCCTCCCTCCCTGAGATGTCACATTTGAGATGTCCCAGTCCAGCCAAGCCCACTCATTTTTGTGTCTCTCCTAGCCCTCTCCCCCTTTGAAAGGCTCAGTCTTCCCTTCCACAGCCTTTTTTACCAGGTTTGTATATAGATCATTGTGCTATTAAAGTGCTAGGACATGAATGGTGTTATATAACTCCTAGTTACCATTTTATCATTTTTTAGAATGATGGAAAAGTAAAATGGGAATGTAGACTCCCCTTGGGGCCAGGCTAAGCAAACTAAACTTACGTTACTGGTGACCCAAAAGAATATTCACTTCAGCATCACCAAAATGGAAGAATGGAAGGGTAATGCATTTCAGTACATACTGTCCCACAAAAAATGACAAGACATTAATAACTATGGCATATAAGCATGTGTGGGGTGAGAAATCTTCAGTGATGTAGCTCCTAGTCAACAGAGTTTACAAAAAAGCATTGGTTTGGGTCTTTTTTCATTTGCAATGATTTGCTATTCATTAATCTCTGATATCTTGTGGCTTTTGATATTCCAAAGAGGTTTTATTCCATTTGCTTTTCATTCCAGGTCAGCTAACATAAAATCAATAATGGTTTGGACAGATTTCTTTCTTGTAATGAGCCTAGAATTGGCATACAGAGCCTAAACTCTCTTCCTGTTTCACATTTACAGGAGCTTTCTCGGAGTGATTTGGTTCTCTCTTTCTCTCATGCTCTTTCGCGGCAGAAATTTGCATCGGCATGTTACGAGGCTTCTGCACTGTTTGTATCCCAGGCACAGATACATGCTGCCTACTGAACTCGAAGCTTCTTGACACCAAAATTAATTACAGCAAAAGCAGGTTCTCACTGCTGGAAAGTGAAAATACACTCTCATCCAGGCCAAAGTTGCAATTCTTCATGCAGACAATCTCTGTACTCAGTTTGCGACTAATCAAATCAAGAGGACTGCTCGGATGTGTAGTGGCTGTAGGAACAGGCACTCTTTCTGTAATAAGAATCCAGTGTTCCGATTACGGTGCCCTGCAGCACCACTTGTTTTCAGGCTCACGAACTGTACCACATACCTAATTATTTGCACCGAAGTCCAACGGGAACTTAGATGGCTCTAAGTTTTCAGCAGGGTATATAGTTCATCTTTAAGTAACAATCTCAAAGATCAGTGCGTCTAAAATACCTGCTGAACAATGCTTTTCTTAAGCATGTGCTCAAAGCTGAGCCCATGCTAAGCGCTTTGCTGAATTGTGATCTAACCATGTTTCTGGTCGTATTACTCAGTGTCTGGCAGCAACCTCTCTCATTAGAAAGCAAATCCTTTACTGCCTTATAAGCCAATAGAAATTATGCATCCTTGTAAAGAAGGTGTCAAAGCTGAGTTTGCCTGAACTGTGCTTGACGACTGTTTAGAAAGCCAAGCCAAACAAATATTTGCAACCATATTTTGAGAATAATTGGTTTTCTTTTTATTGGAAAGTTCTGTTGTTTTATTATGGAAAAACGCAGCATGTTCAAACTGAAGGTCGAGGAATGATTTGACAAGCTTGCATAGAACCCTGTGCAGCAATTAGGGTATTTTGCTCTCACAGAGCTAGATCTTGATTGGCACAAATTCTCCTCTCAGTTATAGCAGGGAACATAAGCTGGAATCCAGAGCTGAATTTTGCAGACCGGCTCCAGGGAGAAGTTAAAGGCCCCCAGCACCTTGCAAGACCAAGTCCTGTGGTATCTCTGCAAACCTGAACTAGGGTTCAACAAGCGGCCATGATAACTTAACAGTTCACTGCCACTGAAGGGTGAGGATTTCACTCCTCCCTCCTTCCTCACTTCCCTGCACCACTGACATTCCCCATCCCTTCCTTGCACTGGCTCTGGCATTCACTTGCTTTCCAACTCACTAATTTGACAGAAAAATATCTACTTTGTTGTTGTTGTTGTTGTTTCTCCATTGGATTTTCTGCCAGATTAGCAAGCTCAAACAGCTCCTGGAAGAGAAGGCAGCACTTGCACACGTACTTGCACAAAGACAGAACCAGTTCACAGTAAGCAACAAAAGGGCACACAATGGGAGGAAGAAAACTGAAAAGGAAGGAGGAAGACAAGGCCTTCGCTTTCCATCAGAAATGGGCTTTTAAGATCAGATCAACCCACTCCCCATAGCCCTGATCTGCTTTCACCTACATCAGTTTTACACTGGTGTTACTCCACTAATGGCAGTAATTACTGTTATGTAATTCAGATCATTAATATACAGAAGCCCTGGCCATAAGCAGGGTTCCACTGTTAAATAAGAGACTGTATATAGACATTGCCCAAGCTCTGAGGAGCTGACAGTCTAATTCAGCATAATGCACAACTGGAAGCGCAAACTATGGAAGATAAAAGTGGTCAGGAAGGTGGGGGTAGTAATTAGAGGAAGACACAACCAAAATTTGATCCCAAAAGACTCACTGCATTGTTTGGTACTTATTCAGGTGAGTCACATGGATCTAATCACTGAAAGTAAATCAAACTATTTGCTTGAGCAAAAAGCTTCACTGTAAGTCCAACAACGATCTAGATCTCAGCAGGCACAACAAGCAATAATACCACTTCGTTTCCTTTTAGATTCAGTCTCACCAAAGGGCCAATTCTGCACTTCACCTGGATGCAAAAACTCTCACTAAAGCAAACAGGAGATCTGCCTGTATCTCAAGTGCAGCTGGACTGGGCACTTTGTCTGCTGGTTTTCTTGCAGGCAGTTTCTCAGCATACTACAGCATCATTCCCCATCTAAATAAACACGCAAACCAACCAAGAAACCAACATCCACAATTAATGTGAAGGATCCTGTTCTCTATAATCAGATTCAACCTCCTTCTCCCTCACCCCTGGGTTTTGGGCTGAGCTCTGTGTGACAGTTCTTTATACCAAACATGAAAAATACTACTTGCCTGGCCCTTACCATGCCTGTTTTACTGAATAAGAAAGAAAAACATCATGCATTTGGCCATTATCATTAAATGGCATGGTAAGGGACGGGCAAGCAGAATTTGTGTCTGGACAAAAGAATATAAAAGCACTGTTTTGTAAAGCTGATTTAAAATTATCACAGTACATATATCTGAGGTACTTGCATAAATTATAATCCTGATTTAGTACTTACTTAGTTGTATTATAAAATTTGTTGGAAACAAACCTTGAGCGTTGACAATCAAGACTTCTCTTTCTGCTAGTCTTGCTGTGCCACTGTATATGGTAAAGGCATGAAACATCCTTCAGCAATAAAACAGTTTGAGGGGAAAACAGAGATGTCCTTTACAAATGGTAACACAGCTTTTTGATTTAAAGCAAAGAAGCAACTTTGTATCAGTCTTCACTAGTAAGCTGTACAGTGCTGTATTATCACGATGAAGAGAATGTGTCATTCGTCTTTCAGAAACATCTTAACTGTAAAATCCACAGCACTGAAAAGGTTTTGTTTGGAAATAAAAGAAAACAAGCATGTGTTTTGATGAAAGGTGATGCTTTCCGTCTGAGTCCAAGATATAAGCCACGCAATGGTTATTTAAGTAGCACGGCATGCCACGTTAGACTCTTTAAGTGCCGTCCATTTCCAGTCTATGATAATTAAAGAGCGAACTGTGTACACAAATGGTATGGATACATAAAGGTGATTTATACACATGCCAAAATAATCTGGAGTGTACAATGAAAACAGGTTTGCAGATGCTGCACTCATATTCTACTTTCTTGTTACATCTATCCGTTCCCTCATTTTTCTGATCTGTTGTGCACTTGGATCAAAACCAGTAACAGCAGACAATTTTTTTTCTTTCGGTCTCAAAAATATAACAAAGGTATAAAACTGTAAAACTACCAAAAAAAAAAAGCTGCACGTACATTTTTTTGAGTGGGGACAGTAAGCACAGGACTGAATTATTTAGAAATTCTGAAACAGTAAGGTAATTAATAAAATTATTTATAAAGAAGTATATCTACAATATTTAATAATTTAAGGCTCACAAGAAACTAACATATCAATGACAATAAAAGTTTTCTGCTATAGGGTTAAAAGCACCAAATTCACTTCACATACTAGATAATCAGATCTGTACTGATCACAAGTGGAAAACTGAAAGTGCTTATCTGGTAATGTTTCTAGTGCTTTAACGATGTCGTATTTCACAGGAATAAGAAATCCCCTTTCAACCATACATACAGTTATACAGATATAAAATATATCGGAATAATTTCAGTTTGAAACTACAGTACAAAAACCCTCAACCTCCCTCCCCCCCCAATCCATTCATTCTCCACACACACATCTCCCAATTCTTTAATACTAAACTTGGAGCAACTGAATTGGTTACAAATGACCCATTTAAAACCAACCACCATTTGCTAAAATAAGTTTCTACAAATTAGATTTTGCACTGTCACAATTTACCAGCTCCTGCATCATGGAGCGTAGCTTATTCTTAGTCTATTTTAAAAATAGGTGACCCTTTGTGTCATGGAAAAAGAACATAAAAACATGTATTCCTGGAGGACTACTCAGGACACTGATCAATTTATAAAATATAGCCTGATTTAAAAAATTAATTGGTACCAAAACAATAGTTATAGTAACAAGTTTCTGACACCAGCAAATCTTTCTGCATCTCTGATCTCCAACTCTCTCCTCTCCTTACAAATCTGTTTCCCTATTGGTGTCCAGACAGAATGCATAAAGGGATTTTCTGAGATCTACGTTACTTTTCGCTTTGATATTGGTTTTCTCTAAGGAGCTGGTGTCATTGTTGAACCCCTCACTGTTTTCCAAGTGCACAACAGATTTGTTGAGAGAGTTTCTACTGGATCTTCTCTTCGCATCTCCCCCTGCTGTGCTGCCCTGAGCACTACTGTGTTCGTCTTTGAGGATAGCTTGCTCTTCGTGATCAGTCTCTCGGTGGTAGAAGTAGTTGAAATTGGATACAATGACAGGGACAGGCAGGGCGATGGTGAGCACACCAGCGATGGCACACAAGGAACCCACAATCTTGCCCCCCACAGTGACAGGTCGCATATCCCCATAGCCCACAGTGGTCATGGTTACCACTGCCCACCAGAAAGCATCAGGGATGCTGGAGAAATGAGACTCGGGGTCATCAGCCTCAGCAAAGTATACAGCACTGGAGAAGAGGATCACCCCAATAAAGAGGAAGAAGATGAGGAGGCCCAGCTCCCTCATGCTGGCTTTCAAAGTCTGTCCCAAGATCTGCAGACCCTTGGAGTGCCTGGAGAGCTTGAAGATCCTGAAGACTCTGACCAGGCGAATGACTCTGAGGATGGCCAGGGACATGGCTTGCTGCTGGCCCCCACCCCCATTGCTGCTGCCAGCCCCAGGCTGCTGCTGCTCATGGGCCAGCTCGGTGCCCAGGGTGATGAAGTAGGGGATGATGGCCACAATGTCAATGATGTTCATGATGTTGCGGGAGAACTCGGGCTTGCTGGGGCAGGCGAAGAAGCGGACGAGGAGCTCAAAGGTGAACCAGATCACGCAGGTGGTCTCAATAATGAAGAAAGGGTCAGCAAGGCTACTGGGTGTCTGCATGGGTGGGGAGTCCCCAGTCGTGCCATTCAAACCTCCACTTTGTGGGGGCAGGGGCACGGGCATCTCCCTCTCGTCCCTGAATTCCGGCAGGGTCTCCAGGCAGAAGGTGATGATAGAGATGAGGATGACCAGCACAGAGACAATGGCAATGGCCCGGGCTGAGCTAGAGCTCTCAGGGTACTCAAAGATGAGCCAGACCTGGCGCTGGAACTCGTTGCGGGGCAGGGGCTTCTCCTCCTCTTTGATGAAGCCCTCATCCTCCCGGAAGCGCTCCATGGCCTCCTCACCCAGCTGGTAGAAGCGGATCTCGTCGGCGAAGACGTCAATGGAGACATTGACGGGCCGGCGGAGCTTGCCACCGGACTGGTAGAAGTACAGGATCCCATCGAAGCTGGGCCGGTTCCGGTCGAAGAAGTACTCATTTCGGAGGGGGTCGAAGTAGCGCATGCGCTTATCCGGGTCCCCCAGCAGCGTGTCGGGGAACTGGTTGAGGGTGCCCAGCTGGGTCTCGAAGCGCAGCCCCGAGATGTTGATCAGCACCCGCTGGTGGTGCATGGCACCCCCGTTCGCCGCCGCCGCCTCCTCCTCTTCCTCGCCCGCCGCCGCCATGGCCATGCCCCGGCGGTGCCCCCCTTCCTCCGGGGGGCCCATCTCCATGGCCGCACT
>VWZL01003105.1:331-127568 GCA_013396915.1 Stercorarius parasiticus
AGAATGTGTTGCGTTGGAAGGGACCTTTAAAGGTCATCTAGTCCAACCCCCCTGCAGTAAGCAGGGACATCTTCAACCAGGTCAGGTTGCTCAGAGCCTCATCAAGCCTGGCCTTGAATGTCTCCAGGGATGGGGCATCCACCACCTCTCCGTGCAATCTGTTCCAGTGCCTCACCACCCTCATTGTAAAGAACTTCTTCCTCATGGCTAACCTAGCGTCCTATTGCTACATGTCCTTGCAAACAGCCCCTCCACAGCTTTCTTGTAGGCCCCCTACAGGTACTGAAAGGTCATCATAAGGTCTCCCCAGAGCGTTCTCTTCCCCAGGCTGAACAACCCCAACTCTCTCAGCCTGTCTTCATAGGAGAGGTGCTTCAGCCCTCGCATCATCTTTGTGGTCCTCCTCTGGACCTGTTCCAACAGGTCCATGTCCTTCTTGTGCTGAGGACTCCAGAGCTGGACACAGTACTCCAGGTGGGGTCTCACCAGAGCAGAGTACAGGGGCAGAATCACCTCTCCAGATCTACTGGCCATGCTTCTTTTGGTGCAGCCCAGGATGCGATTGGCCTTCTGGGCTGCAAGCGCACATTGTTGACTCATGTCCCGTTTTTCATCCATCAGTACCTCCAAGTCCTTTTCTGCAGGGCTACTCTCTATCACATCATCCCCCAGTCTGTATTGATAACGAGGATTGTCCCAACCCAAGTGTAGGACCTTGCACTTGACCATGTTGAACTTCATAAGGTTTGCTCGGGCCCACCCCTCTAGCTCGCCCAGGTCCCTCTGGATGACATCCTGTCCCTCTGGCACATCAGCCGCTCCACTCAGCTTAGTGTCATTGGCAAACTTGCTGAGGGTGCACTGTCTATGTCATTGATGAAGGTGTTGAACAGCACCGGTCCCAGTACAGATCCCTGAGGGACACCACTTGACACCCTTCTCCATCTGGACATCAAGCCATTGACCACCACTCTCTGGATGTGACCATCCAGCCAGTTCCTTGTCCACCAAACAGTCCACCCATCAAATCCGTATTTCTCCAACTTAGAGAGAAGGATGTTGTCGGGGACCGTGTCAACGGCCTTGCAGAAGTCCAGATAGATGACATCCATAGCTCTCCCCTTGTCCACTGATGCAGTCACTCCTTTGTAGAAAGCCACTAGGTTGGTAAGGCAGGACTTGCCCCTGGTGAAGCCATTCTGGCTGTCCTGAATCACCTCCCTGTCCTCCATGTGCCTTTGCATAGCTTCTAGGAGGATCTGTTCCATGATCTTCCCAGGCACAGAGATGAGGCTGACAGGTCGGTAGTTCCCAGGGTCCTCCTTTCTGCTCTTTTTAAAAATGGGTGCTATGTTTCCCTTTTTCCAGTTGCCAGGGACTTCACCTGACTGCCATGACTTTTCAAATATCATGGAGAGTGTCTTGGCAACTACATCAGCCAATTGTCTCAGGACTCTGGGGTGCATCCCACCAGGTCCCATAGACTTGTGTATATTCAGGTTCCTCAGGTGGTCACGAACCTTGTTTTCACTTACAGTGGGAGGAACTTTGTCCCGCAGGTCCCTGTCTTGCGGTCCTTCAACCCGGGAGGCGTGAGGAGAGAGGCTGACAGTAAATAAAAAAAAAAAAAAAAACAAGGCAAAAAAATTGTTCAGAACCTCAGCCTTCTCCTTGTCTGCTGTTTCCAGTTTGCCATTCTCCGTCATCAGGGAGGGCATGCTTTCTTTCTTTGACCTTTCTTTTCTGGTTGACGTACCTGTAGAAGCCCTTCTTGTTATTCTTAGCTTCCCTTGCCAAGTTCAGCTCCAGACATGCCTTGGCCTTCCTGACGTCATCCCTACATACCTGGGCAGCATCCTTATATTCTTCTCAGGACACCTGATGCTGCTTGAACTGCCTGTGCATTTCCTTCTTGCCTTTTAGTTTGACCATTAGGTCCCAGCTCAGCCATGCCGGTCTCCTCTCTTTCTTACTTGATTTCTTACACCTGGGCATCAAGAGTTCTTGTGCTCTATGGAAAGCATCCTTGAAGATCTGCCAGCTCTGTTCTGCCCCCTTGTCCCTGAGGACCGTTTCCTAGGGGCTCCCATTGACTAACTCGTTGAAGAGCCGGAGGTTTGCTTTCCTAAAATTCAGGGTCCTGATTAGGCTCCTCGTCTGGCACATATCCCTCAGGACCGTGAACTCCACCAGTGCATGGTCACTGCATTCCAGGCTGCTTCCAGTCTTGACATCCCCAGTGAGCTCACTCGCAGTGGTGACTATGAGGTCCAGTATGGCATCCCCTCAGGTAGGGCTATCTATTTCCTGTCTTAGGAAGTTATCATCGAGGCACTCCAGGAATGTCCTGGATCATCTACAGTTTGCCATGTTACTTTTCCAGCAGATGTCAGGGTGGCTGAAATCCCCCAGCAGGATGACAGCCTTCGAGCACGATGCCTCCTGTAGCCGGAGGAAGATGGTTTCATCAGCCAGCAGATGCACTTTGATAGCTTTTTGAAGTGGCTGAATGGCTTAATATGTACTTATAAGTACAGTTTTTCAAAAGGAGAAGCTTAACTTACAATACCAACATGAAGACTTAAGAACTGATGGGAAGACTCTTGAAGACTTTGGTGAGTTTGGAGCCAGCCTTCGCAAAGGAAAGGTGCTTGAAGGTGAGTCGCATCCAATAAAACATGCAATGTTCAATGTTTTGTATAGGATCGTGTTTACACAAGGAGGGGACTGCAGCATGCATATGTAGGTCACGGTACTTGTTTTGATAGGTCTGTAAGTTTTTACTCCTCATCTGTCTTCTAAGCAAGCCCAGGTGCAATATCTAAAGGAACACCACTAGATCTTGCTGTAAAAGGCATGGATTCTTTATTTGCTTTAAATTAAAACTGCTCTCCAAACCCTAACATGAATGAAGCATGTATGTCTGTGCCACTGGACACAGAGAATACTAATCTGTGACTTTGTCATGTTACAGTGAAAAATGGAATATGTAAAATCATCTGAATAGTGTTCTTATAATTACAGTTAGCATCGTCCGCTCTATTTGATCACCTAGGTGTATTTCATTTAGTGGTAGTCTGTGGTTATGTGCAACTCATTCACTGAATCATAGACAACAAGAAGCTTCACCTTGCCAAAAACTGAGCAAACCAAGTTTGTCATTCTGATTAACAGGACTTTTTTTCTGACTATTTCTAATTAGTGGACACTTTAACTCCACTTCATGGACTTTAATTGAGCAGTGGAGACTGTGTCTTACTTCAGTGTCACTGAAAATAATAGAAATGCAGCAAACTTGTTCTAAATAAGAGTCACAAACTACTTTTACATGAAGAATAGCTAATGAACTCTTTTAATAGATGAACTCGTAAAGCTGATACCTTATTATAAAAATCTCTGTAATATTTTCATAATTTGTACTCAGAAAAATAGCTCAAATTCAGGACAGGGTTAAAAAATAAAGTAGCCTTATGGATAGGCACTGTATCTTGAGTAGATAATGTAAAAGACAAAGGCGTTCAGGAGAACTGGTGGATTATAAAGAATACTATAAGAAAGCATGACAAGAAAGTGTCTCTCAAAGTAGTGAAAAACATAACAAAAAAGCTAGTAAGGGAAGACAAAAGAATAGTGCAGGTATGTATGAATATAAACCATATGGATGGAGGTGTAACATGAGTTACAACTGGCCAGAGTTATTAAGCATAAGAACAAAAATATTATACTGTGTTTACAGAATCAGGAAAGAGTAAAGGGAAAGTATAGGCTCCTTGGTTGTGGAGAAGGAGAGCAAATAAACACTGAAAGAGAAAAACCTGAAGTATTAAATGCCTTGTAACCAGAGTTTCGAAAGCACAAATTACACAATTGATTTTAACACAGAGATAAGAGCACAAGCAAGGATTGTTGAGCAAAGCCCAATTAAGTTAAAAAACAAGTCAATTAATTATCTTAGTATAAGAGTATCCAAATTTACTGGGAACAGTGGAGTGAATTGAGAACAAACTAATAGAAATATATGGAAATATACAGAAAACTGTTAAATCATGGTCATTGTGGACTAGTTTCAAGTTGGTCAGGCCAACAAATAAGGTCAAACTCTTAATTCCATCAGGGAGAATAGAGAAACTGGAGACAGCTTCATAACCAATTAAACCTCTAAGTATGGTTATCAGTACTTTGCTACCACACTGAAAGGATACACAAGTGGCATCCCATGGGTTTTTCCTAGACATATTCAATCTTTTTGTTTATGATTTGAATGATAAACCCTTTAAAACAGTGTGTAATTTTGTGAAAATTGATGAGTTTCAGAGCTGATGCAGAAAACACACCAAAAAAAGCTGATAGGTAAAGCAGAAAGTACTGAAAGTGAAAAAAGGAAATCCCAAATACGTAAATATGAAAGGGGAAAATGTTGGCAACAATAATGCTGTGAAAAAAAAATCCAGGATGAAGACCAGATCTCAGTCAAGAAAGTATTATCAGCAGTATTATCTGGAAGGTGGGGAGATAATCATTCTGCCATACATGACAGTGGCAAAGCACTGGATAAGGTGCTGTCTGAGGTTTTGGCCCTGTACTTAAAAAATAGAGAGAATCCAGAATAAAAACTATGACGAGGGACTTGATAAGGGGAAATGTTGAAGAATCAGTCTTGTCTTGTTTGAAAAAGAGAAAGATTATGTGGGAAATGTTAATGGCGTTACAATTTCTGCTGGAGTAAAGGGATGAGAAATCAGTCTTTCACCATTCGGACTCGGTAGCTGAACAACCAGCTCAAACTGCAACAATAATAGGTTAGGTGAGGAAAACAAAAAAACAAAACAAAGCAAAAAAAATACCCACACCCTATCATCATGCGTCCAGCCAGAATCCAAATAACTCTGTAGTCCACTTTCAGTATTGAGTATTCTGTGCAAAAAGTGCAATGGCAGTTCTAGAATTACCCTGCTCCTTCTACAGACTCCCAGATTTTGGTCAAAATCTGCGGATAGAAGAGGGAAAGAATGTTCTTATTTCAGGACTGCTTTAGGAATGTACCTCTGCATTTGTAATGATTGACATAAACAAATATAACCTGCCTTTTGCAAGGTAACTGTGACCTCCAGACGGTGTATACTCCTTCAACTCAAACTAAAATACTAAAATTTCCTTGTTTTGTGTGTATTTTACCAATACACTTTAACATTACCCACTATGTAAAAATTCACATTTTTGGTTTCTAGCAGATCTACTTTTGAGAAAGACTTTAGAGACTTTTCCAAGCCATTGTACAGCTGGAAAAATCATGATACAGTTGCCATCACGGAAACATGGTGAGATGACTCACACGACTGGAGGGCTGCAATGGATGGCTATAAACTCTCAGAAGGGATAGGCAAGGAAGGAGAGGCGGTGGGGTAGTCCTATATGTTAGGGAATGTTTTGGTTATCTAGAGCTTAATGATGATGATGATAGGATTGAGTATTTAAGGGTAAGAACCAGAGGGAAGGTCAACAAGGTAGATATCATGGTGGGAGTCTGTTATAGACCACCCAACCAGGATGAAGAGACAGATGAAATATTGTATAAGCAGCTGGGAGAACTCACAATAGCTAGCCCTTGTTCTCATGGGGGATTTCAACTCACCAGATGTCTGCTGGAAATACAAAACAGGGGAGAGGGAACAGTCTAGGATATTCCTGGAGTATATGGAAGGTAGCGTCCTGATACACTTGATGAGGGAGCCAACTAGGGAACGTGCCCTGCTGGACCTGTTTCTTGTGAACAGAGAAGGACTTGTGGGTGATGTGATGGCTGAAGGCTGTCTTGGGCATATCAATCATGCAATGATAGAGTTTTCAGTTCTCAGAGAAGTAAGCAGGGGGGCTAGCAGAACTGCCACCCTGGAATTCTGGAGGGCAGACTTTGAGCTGTTTAGGAGCAGGTTATCCCCATGTGCCAAAAGACAAGCCAGTGGGGAAGGAGACTGGCCTGGTTGAACAGAGAGCTTTGGCTGAGGTGCAGGCGGAAAAAAAGAATTTTTGACCTTTGGAAGAAGGAGCAGGCAATTCAGAAGGACTACAAGGAGGTCGCGAGATTATTAGAAGGGCCAAAGCCCAACCAGAATTTAACCTGGCTACTGCTGTAAAAGACAATTAAAAATGTTTCTATAAATCCATTAGCAACAAAAGGAGGGTTAAGGAAAACATCCATCTTTGATTGGATGTGGGGGGGAAATATAGTGACAAAGGATGAAGAAAAGGCTGAGGTACTTAATGCCTTCTTTACCTCAGTCTTTCATAGTAAGACCAGTTGTTCTCTGGGTACCTAGCCCCTGAGCTGGAAGACAGGGAGGAAAATGAAGCCCTATAATCCAAGGGGAAATAGTTAGCGATCTGCTACACCACTTTTAGACATACACAAGTTTAGACATACACAAGTTTATGGGGCCAAATGGGATCCGACCAAGGGTATGGAGGGATCTGGTGGAAGTGCCACCAAGCCACTTTCCATCATATATCAGCAGCCTTGGCTAACCAAGGAGGTCCCAGTTGACTGGAGGTTAGCGAATGTGATGCCCATCTACAAGAAGGCAGGAAGGAGGATCTGGGAAACTATAGGTCTGTCAGTTGGACCTCAGTGCCAGGGAAGGTATGCAGCAGATTGTCTTGAGTGCCATCACACGGCATGTACAGGACAACCAGGTGATAGGTGATCGGTCCCAGTCAGCATGGGTTTATGAAGGCAGCTCCTGCTCGACAAACCTGATCTCCTTCTATGACAAGGTGGCTCACTTAATGGATGAGGGAAACGCTGTGGATATTGTCTACCTAGACTTTAGTAAAGCCTTTGACACAATTTCCTACAGCATTTTCCTGGAAAAACTGGCTGCTCATGGCTTAGAAGGGCGTACTCTTTGCTGGGCGAAAAATTGGCTGGACGGTTGAGCCCAGAGAGCGGTGGTGAATGGAGTTAAATCCAGTTGGTGGCCGGTCACGAGTGATGTTCCCCAGGGCTCAGTATTGGGGCCAGTTCTCTTTAATATCTTTATGAATGATCTGGATGAGGGGATTCAGTGCACCCTCAGTAAGTTTGCAGGTGACACCAAGTTGGGTGGGAGTGTCAACCTGCTTGAGGGCTCTCCAGGGGGATCTGGACAGGCTGGATCGATGGGCCAAGGGCAACAGTATGAGGTTCAACAAGGCCAAGTGCTGGGTCCTGCACTTGGGTCACAACAACCCCATGCAGCGCTACAGGCTGGCGGAAGAGTGGCTGGAGAGCTGCCCGGCAGAAAAGGACCTGGGGGTGTTGGTCACCTGCCGACTGAATATGAACCAGCAGTGTGCCCAGGTGGCCAAGAAGGCCAGTAGTACCCTGGCTTGTATCAGAAATAGTGTGGCCAGCAGGACTAGGGAAGTGATTGTGCCGCTGTACTCAGCACTGGTGGGGCCCCACCTTGAGTATTGTGTTCAGTTTTGGGCCCCTCACTACAAGAAAGACATTAGGGTTCTGGAGCGTGTCCAGAGAAGGGCAGCAAAGCTGGTGAAGGGCCTAGAGCACACAAGTTATGAGGAGCAGCTGTGGGAACTGGGGTTGTTTAGCTTGGAGAAAAGGAGGCTGAGGGGAGACTTCATCAGTCTCTACAACTAACTGAAAGGAGGCTGTAGCAAAGTGGAGGTCGGTCTCTTCTCCCAAGTAACAAATGACAGGATGAGGAAATGGCCTCAAGTTGCACCAGGGGAGGTTTACTTTGGATATTAGGAAAATTTTCTTCACCAAAAGAGTTATCAAACATTGAAACAGGCTGCCCAGGGAAGTGGTTGAGTCACCAACCCTGGAGGTATTTAAAAGATGTAGATATGGTGCTTAGGGACATGGGCTTAATGGTGGACTTGGCAGTGCTGGGTTAACAGTTGGACTTGATGATCTTAAAGGTCTTTTCCAAACTAAACAATTCTATGATTCCATGATTATATTCTAACAACAGTTGTATGGCTTCATTGTGAGACTAATTGAGAAAAAAATTGCACAGACTGCCGAACAAGTGGGACACATTTATGGTAGTAGCAGTAATTCTAGAAGACAAACAAACAACAAAACCAAAATAAAAAAGGAACAATTACCATTCTGACTACAAATACTTACATATGAAATATTTCAATTAATAAACTCCTAATTCTATTCTATTTTCTCCCAAACTCTGCAGCCCTCCCTCCAAAAGCAATAAATTTACCCATAATGAGGTAACACATGAAAGTAATCTCCTGATGCAAAATTTTTATTAATACAATAATTCTTTCTAAGGTCATTAAAACTGGTATTTCCTCTGTGCAATTAAGGAAAGCTTCTTATTTATGTAATACACTCATGTAATTTTCTGCTTAGCCCAGCTGAGCAAAAGTGTTCCTCAAGCAAACTCCAAGCTGATTGATCATTATGGAGTAAACAATGCAGTATCTCCCATCTGCATTTCTTACTGTAGGCACTGGTTTTCTTGAAAGCAGAGACTCTGACAGTTCTACATTACAACACGAGTTGCATTAGCGTAACAAGGGATGCCTGTTGGAAGAATAAAAATGGTAAAAAGGAAAGATAATCTGGGATACCTCTGTCCCCAAGAAACAAAAGGAGCTCCACTTACTGAGCACATCAGTTAGAAGTTTCATAGAACCAGCAGACTGTGAATAAAATCTGATGAAGTTGCTGGGCCTTTAGTAGACATGCTTTAGTGAGTTATATAAATTCGCAAATATCAAAGCAAGCTCTGAATTACCTAAATATCAGGCTTTTTTGAGTCAGGCATTTCTGGATTAGTTACTTGAGAGATCTTTATATAAAGTAAAAGAATTTAGGGAAAGGAAGGGAGGGGAAGGGAAGGGAAGGGAAGGGAAAAATTGGGTCATTTAGCTTGCTAATGACATGTTCTCATGTCCAGATACAGTATAGGGGAGAGAGGAAGGGAAAGGTGAGAAAGAAGCTCCATCCTCAAACCTTTTCGTGGGTTACCCGAGAGAGAGTACATTCATCTCAGCCTTGTTCCTCTGATGCCAATAATGAAATTCCCAGTGAATCTGGGGAATACTGGCTTGGACTTGGATAAAATCGCTAGCTATGGTTAGATTTCAGACTAGTCTGAGGAGTAAATTAGACAAGTCAAGAGCAAGACTCCTGAAATCTCCTGCTTTTGCTCAGAAAAGATCAACCAAGAAAAAAAGGCTTTCCACCAATAGTTTTGGCAAGATTAAGAGTCTTGAAACAACCAAAAAACTTTACTATCTGTAGCATATATTAGAATTAAAATGCCTTCATTCAGTTCTGTTGAAGTGGTAGCAAGTATAGAATTCATTGCTTTGCAATGGCATTTTCTTAATCAAACACCATACTCATCAATATAGACCATCTCTGCATGGCCAAAGGAATTAAAGATCTAATAATGCGGATTGGGGATGACTCAAGTTTTCAGAAACATCTACATTAATTAAACAACTAATTCTCATTGTCTTCTGGAACGTATTTCACATAGCATCCTCTCAATTCTGGGAGGCATGATCTGAGTATATACGCTTGGCTGGATTTTGGTTCAGGCATTCTTATGCCATCCCAGATGAAGGAACCAATAATGCCCTACCACATACACATCATTATATTTTGGGGTTTCAGCCTCCTTCAAAGACAGCTTGCTGTCAAGTCAATAATAATAATAAAAGACAAATAACAATCCAAGTTCATGAAAATATCTTTGTAGATTAGGATCTCATTTAGCTTTGATAAGAAATGGCATATAAAGTTTGCTTAACTGGTGAGGCTTGCAGACTTTCTGAGACTTATTAAAAAATAAGCTATTGGATGAAAAAGAACATGCACAATGTTGGGAATCTAGCTGGATTCCAACTTTGAGCAATTATTTCATGATTAGAGCTTGATCCCCTTTCAACAGGGGAAAAATATTAATGGAGCATATCATGTACATGATAAGAAGATTAATTTATTCAGTGAAAGATGGTGATGGTAATGCTTAAGGGAAAAGTGGGAAGTAGGGTGATGCTCAAGCTCTATAAAAGCACATGAGAGGATTAAAACTGAGACCAGTTAGTGCAGTTAGTGAACCTATAACAAAACCCGTTAAGAATGTGGTAGGAATATATATGAGGGATTTGTAATTTAAGTCCAAATGAGATTTATCTTGTCATGCTGCTATTTGTAGCAGAACTGCTCCTATAGCACTGAACCAAGAGCAGCATCCCCTGATCTTTCCACCGGACAGATTTATTGCCCCCTCCAGGATATTGGCAATCTAGAGTAAAACCTGGTTAGTAATTCAAACAGATCATGAGTCATCACCAGTGCCATCGAGCAGTCTGCTCTCCTGGGTCTTCTACAGGTATTTGGTCTTCTTCTTCCATCCGTTATTCTTTGTTGCACTCAGCTTTCTCATAGCCATACTTCCTGTATGATAAGATACCCCATTTTATAGAAATCCTTGCTGTACTGAAACTAATCCTTGCTACCCTTCATCACCATCCAAAGCAAACCCTGATAATTTCTACTGTACACTGTCCCTTTCCCAGGTGTCAACAGTACCAGATCTGCCCAGATGTGAAAATACAGACATATACAAAAGCAGAGAAGCTAATAGAGAAACACTTCCTATAATGCTCTTTGCCTCCCAAGCACATCCACACAGCCAAACACCAATGTAGTCACAAACGGCTCCTGACTGCCCCTCTCCCAGGAGGCTGCAACCATCAAACACACGGCTGAAGTGCTTCTCCACCCCTATTCTTGTATAGCCCTATAAAGCCTATCCTCAGTTTGCTGAGGGAGGAATAAATTCAGCAGGTGCTTATTAAAACATCTATGAATCAGCAACATATTAACTGTGATAGGACCACACTTCCAGAATTGCCATATGCTGTTGTAGAGAGTAGAGGCAAATAATCTATTATCTTTGCAGGGCAAACAGAAAAATAATGTTTCTGATGCCTGATCAGGAAACCCAAGACTACCTACATCTGTTCACATTACTGACTAGAATATCAGACTCTGAACATCTGTATAGTTAAGAAATGAGTTTAGTTTACTTTTGTCATTGTCTCAGGATATGCAAAACTAGATCTCTAATTATGAAATGGCTTTATAACATTCTTAACAATTCCGGTGCTTTTGTCTGTGCTAATACAACATGTTACCATAGAAACAATATTAATCACAGTCCTCTGTGCACTTCAGAAAACAATCAGTTCTGCTAAATTATTACTGTTCAAATTAATGAACTGCCAATCTCTCCTCAATGGATAACATTTCTAGATAGTGGTCAATGAACCATTTGCAAATACAGAGAAATTAGACGCTCTTCCAGAACTGTTTCTTTTATTCTGTCCACCAAATGTTTTAAAGCAAATAAACATTTCCTAAATGAACAGCTCCACTCCCAAAACATTAAATTCTCAGTTACATTTGAACAAAAAAGTCCTCTGGGTTCCTTCTTTGAAGCCACGCATTTAGGTATCTCTCTTTAAACTGAGCCTTTGCTAGCTCAGTCATATGGCTGCCCTTCACTCAGCAAGGGGAACAATGACACACGTTGACAAGAGATGTTGGTGGGCAAAAAAATATAAGCTCAGTAAAAGGATGATAGAACAAAGATTCAACTCGCTTTTCTTTGTTTCTCATCAGATCCTTCCAAACCTAAAGAAAGGTAAGTATAATCATTTAATGAATAAGTCATCCTAAGAGTTTACTCATTTAAATATAATGACAAATAACTAGTTATGCATGAACCTTCCAGTTTGAGTATACTTTAAAGTTGTAGGCTAAATATTGCAATTCTGGCAATGACAGTAGTGGAAGACGGGTTTTAAAGGCACAAAACGCTACTTTCTACAGACAATTGCAAAATTTTAGAATACAATGACACAAGATGTTTGAATAGGTAGTCAGTGTTTGCAGGTTCAAAAAGGGGTTTAGATAGTTTCATAAACAATAGGTCACATAAATGGATACTTTAAGAAAAGCTAGATAGAGATGTATTCCACAGCATCCTTAATGCAACAATTGTGGGCACAGATTGCCAAGAGAAGAGACAGTAGAAATTGGCTATTTTCTCCCTTTTCCTGGAGACACAGTGCTGGTCTACACAAATTGCTCTGATTCAGCAGACATTCCTTGTGCAATCATCTATATAACTGCATGAGTAACGCCTGTTCACCTCCCCCTTTTAGTGTGAACTGTCACCAGATAATTGTAAAATGAAGAGTTGTCCATAAGTCAATAAGAGATGGGGGAAAAAATGGGTAGGAGATAGAAAAAGATTCTTTAATTACCAGTCATGCAGAGGCAAAATTGAAAAATAAGGGAGCTACAGAAGGGAGCAATAGTTAGTGGGAAGATTTGCAAGTTTCAAAATTGAAACAGTCCAGTCATAATCAGCAGTTTTATTTTTCTTAATGTGAAAGAAGAAACATTCAAAATTACCTCTTTCTAAAAAAATATATGCTTTTGACAAAAACATTGTTCCATAAAAAGTAATTTGATCAGCTCCATTCACTGTACTAACTGACTGAAACTGTATCTCTTCTGCAGAACGGCTGCTTTCAGCCAGGCCTAAAGAAGTAAAACTGTCAAAACATGACAAATTTCACTTTTGCTTGTTAGCTTTCATTTCTACTTTCTCAGTGCTATTATATATGAGCTCAAACACTCCAGGAGGGTAACATTGTTGATAGAACAGGTATTGGCTTTGAGATATATTTTATATTATTAACTTTTTTGCCACTCCTCAATTTTACAATAAAAAACATCATTTTACAAAATTTAAGTTTTGAACCAAATTTATTTTCCTACAAAAGGTGGTAGTCTCATCCCTTTAAGTTGACCAAATATACTCATTGAATGCTAAATGGGAGACAGTCAAAGGAAACGTTTTGTGAATTGCCCATAAAATAACCTCTGCTAGTTGGCAAATACATAGCAATAGTAAAACACATTTGCAGAAATGAATGCCCTTCCCTCATGAAGTTAATGGGGCTCAACAGACACTGTTCACGTGGGCAAAGCTTGTGAATCACCAGGACCAGATAAAAAGGAGCTAGCTCCTTCATGAACACTGTCTGCAATGAATAATTCAGTCAATTATATCTATGACCACCCATGAAGCAAATGTGCTACTAAGTCTAATCAGCATTGAATTTCTTTCCCTCCCTACTCCCACTGATGGTCAGAGAATATTGATGAAGTCATATACAGCAGCACTTAATGCTTATTTAATTAGCAAGCGCTCCACTTGCTAATTGCAGGATTCCCTTCATGAATCAAGGTAAGAATGCTTACTCTTTAAGTCCCACGGAGATGATGTAACTTCTCAAGTTCATTTCCAAAGCATATTCACCAAGTTGAGTCAACTCCTTCCCAACAGAGTAACTCTTCTCTTCAAAAAACTCAATTAAATGAGTAATGTGATAAGCAATGACAAGAGTCCACTGGAGTATTTGAGTGTATTTATGCATGACTGTCATGCATGGACAGAAATGGGATTCAGTAAACTGACAGATGATTTTGGCATTAAATTTATAGCTCATGCCCCTGGCAAGCAAAGATGTAATCAAAAAGTGGAAAGATCACCGTGATAACTGTCAATAATGAAACATGCTTTTGACAGACCCACAATGGGTAGGATTTTATGTGTGAGTAACAGCCCAAAAGTAGAAGTATTGGCTTTTGGGGTGGAGAAACAGGCAAAAAAAATTCAAAAATCCTAAGTAAGTTTTGCAGTCTAGACATCTAAGAAACCCCCCAGGAAGTCACTAAATCAAAGTGTGAGGCACTTAATTGGAAAAACATTTAGGGAAAACCTTTTCTTTATTTTTTTTTAATTAGTGTTTTGACAACTGTAAAAAAGGATTTGCTTAGTTTTGGTACTAGAAACTTCATATTTTCTGAGTCTTTTAATGGGAGATATGTTATCCCTTGACCAGAAAGGTCCTGAGATCACCATGTAAAAGGGTAGTGAGACAAGTTTCCAGATGTTCTTTTGACCTTGTAGCAAATACTTCAAAAAGTTTAGTCAGCGAACCATTCACTCAGCTTGTGCATTGGTCCCCAATCAGAAAAGCACAAAGAAGGTAACAGCAGTTGAGATGAGGGAAGGAAATCAGAGGAAAGCACTGTCCTCAGCTCAGTCTTGCTTGAGAGATTGTTTCCACTGTGACGGTATTTTGGCAAAGCAAAATGCAGGAGTTATAACAAGAGTGCAAAACTCATTGGACACCAAAGCATGATGAGAAAGTCACAAGCCTGAGACCACTAACCCAGGACCACTTCAGCTGATGGCTTAAACTAGTGAGTTTCAGAGTTAACTGAATCCCTTATATTACAATTGCGTTGCAAGGTAAGGTGCACCGTCATCAGTTTTCGTAGCCACAACATAAGAAAGAGTAATCCTCTATAGAGTATGGTTCAGACAAATAGATATTTTGAAGTTATAAACTAAGGGTTAGAGACTGACCAGGTGAATACAGAATGCAATAAAAAGACTCATTAAATTCCACTGGGGTGGGTAAAGGCCTGGAGGAACAGAGTCCAGAGGTGGTGCTGTTGCCTGCTGCTCTGCAACAGGCATCCTTTGTTTCACGGCACAAGAGGCATAAAATGGTTTGTGATCAAAGCAGTTCCACATTACTGCTGAACTGCTCTAAATGATTGTCTAGAGGGCAAGGCTGCAGACTGGAGGGTCCCACTACTCACTTTTCATGTCAGCCCATGGTAGAAGTCTATATTGCATTTAGGAGAACCACCAGGATAGTAATCTATGTGCAAGCCTGTGCACATAAAATCAGCAAAGACTTATATGGTACATCAAAGTATTTCTAGCTCATCAGGACAAAAGCTGTTAGCCTGGGAGGAGAATACGTGATGCTATAAACTTTGTTGTACAGTGAACAAAGGCTGAGAAGGGTCACTAAAGGACAGTATGTCTTACAAACAGTATGCCACAGACACATACACTGGAACCTTTTTAGTGCAGTCTGCAAGGTAAACAAGGTTTGTACCAAGATGGCTAAATTTCTGTTTTGACTAATGAGGTGTATATGTTCAGATTTGCTGGATTTCATGAGAATCTAAAATAAATTCCCCGCACATTTGCTGTGAAGCTTTCAGTAATTTCTTTCATATGCAATCAAATCTAGACACTCCCTTGATCTAGCCATTCCAACACAGAAAAGAAGCAGGCACGTGAAGCAATGTTGCAGTTAAATGCACCGAAAGCTTTCCATAGTGACATCCAGGTCGGCTGCACACAAGCATAGCATTTGAGCATTTGAATCTGTTCCACTGATTATTTCAGCTTTGCCAAAGGCAGCAAAAAACCAATGCTGTCTAACTCTACAAGTCAAGGAAAGACATTGTTTCTGCTCTTTGCTGTTGCTTAAGTAACTATCTGCAGTAAACAAACCAGAAAATAACAAATAGGACTATTGGCTCCTTGTCCAGGCAAAAGAAACAGACAGCTTCCATTTATCACAAGACATCTTACCAATGTTACGTGAATTGAAAAGAACCACAACAAATTCAAAATAATCAATTGCATTCCATGTTGCTTATTGGTGCATTTGGCTGCAAAGCATTTATTGGTCTCTCTTTTCTCCCAAATGGCAAGTACTCATCTCTCAAAAGAGAAAGGCAGTAGGTACATAAACTGTGATTTTCTGAGAGACAAGTTTAAATTGCAACACACTTGCAGTAAAGGTTTGTACACTATCAGTCCAGATGGACTCAAATTGCTTTCGTCACGTGGTCCTCATACGACATGGTGGCCTTGCATCCACATTCAACACCAGGCCATGTTCAATGGCAGTCTGATCCCCTTTGGCTGCAGAACTGGTAGCACAAGGAACCAGACTCCAGACCAACATGCAGACATTTGGATCTCTTCTATACTGCCATAGAGGTAGACTTTCCAAATTGACAACATGAGCTAGATAAGTTTACAAGGCAAGAAAGCATCTGCAAAGGCTAACAGAATATTGTGTTTTATGCACAGAAATATTAAGATGCTGAATAAATAAATTTTCTCTCTAAACATTATTATTGTCATTAGTTCCAGGCGTCCAGCTATTAGAAGGACATGGATGAGCAGGTAGGTAGGTGTTTGAAGAAAGAGACAGAAGTATGCAGGTGACTCCTTTAGAAATAGCAATTTTTAAGTAAGAGGTACCAGGCTTACAAAGTCACTAAATTACTATGAACCTTATATGATTAGCTGGTGTAAATGACAAATAGAAACAGAAATTATGCATAAATATATGTATACACACACACACATACATTCTTACAGGAAAAACTACTCAATTCACAAAGTTCAAACAACATTAACATAGTTAAATCAGGATTGAAGCATCTATTCATTAACAACACACAACTAGCCAGGAACCAGTGAACTATACTTTCAGGACCAATACCAGCAATCCTAGCCACTTTTCAAATGCTATGGGACAAACTACAAACTTCTAAACACCTCTCCGCACTGTCCCATAGGTGCCTTTGGTGGGGCTGGGTCCCTCTTTAATATCCCCCAAAGATGATGTCCTGTAGCCGTAGCCAGTCTGACCACTGGTATTTTTGTCCCAGACTACTCAGCATCCTGCCTTTATGAGTTGAAAATCTGTAACTCTCATTCAGCTAAAGCAATCGTTGCTCCATCATAAATTACTCAGTGCATCCGGTAACAGCGCGAGCAACCAAGGCACTGTGTACACATGATAACCACCACCCTTGGGACACACATTTGGACAGCCACACAGTCTGCACTGGAGTAGCCCTGCCACGCCACTGACCAGCTCCTGAAACAAGCTCCCCTCCTGTTTCTATAAAATAGGTCGTATAGCATTAAAGATTTAAATTAGATTATTATTCCTGCCTTCTTAATGCCTATATGCTTTAAGTTCTAGTTTTCGGTAAAAAATTTTGGTGTCAAAATCAACAAACGGGTAAAAAGCTGTGTGTTATATAATGTACACTGGATTCTGATGCAGCTCTCTGCTGTTTGCTGCTGCTGTGACAGTTCTGGTTTCCATGGAATTCAGCACAACTAAGATTCACTGATACAGTCAAGAGTGAAGGCATCCTTACAATATTGCTTTCCCTTTCAGCAGGGAAATTGACACAACCCAAATAATAAATTGGAAAAAAAAAAAAGGGATTTTCTCTCATGGCACTTTTTTCCTCCTCCCTGCCACACTGTCTCTTTGCAGCTGAGTATTGCTCTGGTGAGACCCCACCTGGAGTACTGCATCCAGCTTCGGAGTCCTCAGCACAAGAAGGACATGGACCTGTTGGAGTGGGTCCAGAGGAGGGCCATGAAGATGATGCAAGGGCTGGAGCACCTCTCCTATAAGGACAGGCCAAGAGAGCTGGGGTTCTTCAGCCTGGAGAAGAGAAAGCTCCGGAAAGACCTTATAGCAGCCTTCCAGTACCTGAAGGGGGCTTACAGGAAAGCTGGGGAGGGGCTGTTTGCAAGGGCATGTAGCAATAGGACGAGGGGCAATGGTTTTAAACTAGAGCAGGGTAGGTTTAGATGAGACATTAGGATGAAGTGCTTTACAATGAGGGTGGTGAGACACTGGAACAGGTTGCCCTGAGAGGTGGTGGATGCCCCATCCCTGGAGACATTCAAGGCCAGGCTTGATGAGGCTCTGAGCAACCTGATCTAGTTAAAGATGTCCCTGCTTACTGCAGGGGGGTTGGACTAGATGACCTTTAAATGTCCCTTCCAGCCCAACACATTCTATGATGATTCTTTGGTTATTCTAATATACCCTCCTCCAGGATCACTAAACTTTAAGCAACTTGTAAACTGTTTGACCAGAGTACATAGATATATTGGCCAAGTCTGTTATGCAGTATTATTGCTCTTAATTTTTCAGAGGAGGGAACTAATTTTTAAGTGAATAAATACTCCCACTTCTGCTGAAATGTTTACAGTCCATGATAACATCCTTTATTAACAGGGTTCTTTCAACTGACCAAAAATGAAATAATCATTAATCAGCTCAAGACTTCAGCACTTGTAAATCAGTGACAAGTACTATTCAACTTAAGTTCCTCTATTCACATTTAACCCAAAGTGAGATTTACACCAAGTGCTTTGTAAGAAGAGGCTAGAATGCAACTAAATGCTTCTATTTCTTTTTGGAATTGCTCTTCTTCACGAAGAATGAGATTATGAATACGACAACAAGATATTCCACTTCATAGCTTCAGATAAGATATCGGAGTACATTGCATTTCACCTCATACCTGTAAATGCGATAGCATTTGTCATTATTTGGGGGCATCCTGTTGGCAGCTATAAAGTCAGCCTCCTTCTCCATCCTTAGCAGTCCATACAGACGGTTGTGAAGCCACAGCGAGTGGCACAGAGGAAAGAGAAGAGCAACACACAGCTGCCATAGGCTTCTGGTCCATCTCCTTTATCTCTTGTACCTGCCAGACCAATCCCTCTCTCCAGCCTTGCCAGTGTTAAATCATGAGCATTTCAGAGCAAGGAGCACTTAATATTTGTATGCTTCCACTCAACAGAGACCAGCTCGGTCATAACCAAAATCTTTTAATTCTCTCTTCTGCAATGTTTCCAGCATTGTTCTTCCAGATGAGAGAAGATTCTTTTATTAACGTGCCTTTCATTAGTATAAGAGACTGTTGTTCAAAGAAACATGCTATTTTGGATGAGAAGGGCTTCCACTGGAAATAAAGGGAGGCAAATTATTGCTATTTGATTTGCTGACCATAAAAAGTAAAATTGAAACAGTGAGTTTTCACAGAACAAGTGTATTTTATTTCAGTCTGGAATTCTGTGTAATCCTTGTTAAATACAGCTTGAGCTGGGAAGGGAAGCTGTAATCCACTTTACTGAGGTGTTCTGGCATAAGGTTAGACATTAAAAAGGAAAATTTCTTCCCTCCCTTTCCTTTAAAATCTTTATGCCATAACTGGCCCAACTTTGGCAATACAACTTTGTGCTAAATAAGACTATTTCTGGCTTCCACGATATTTGCACAGAAAAATGAACTGTGCCTTTAAAGAACAGAAACTCAGGAAAATTCTTTCCTTAAGGCAAAGCACCTTTCAAAAAGATAAATTAAATAAAAAAATCACTCCTGCCTGTGCACTATCTCCAGTTATGGCAGTATTCAGTCTCATAGCAAAGTGAGGGAATCTATTTTGCTCCCTCTTATCAATTCATTTGGCAGGAGAGGGTCAAATTTACTCTCATATGTGCAGCATTACCACACTGTACCACAGTTCCACAGGTCCCCAACCCGTAGACCAAACCACAGGTTTATGCAACCCACCATACACTCAGGAATTACCATGAGACTGTGAAAGGGCTGAACTAGCCACACCGAGAGACCATTTGAATAACTGGGACTTGCTTGTCATTCTTCTACAGCTTGTATGAAATTTTCAGCTATCAGTGAAAATGGGAAAATATTTTTCAGGCGATAGAACAATCTGATTACAAACTCACAGGAAAAAAGCAAAGAAGTGATTGAGGAAACTAAGGCTGACAGTGATACCTGAAAACCCTTTTTTTTTTTTTAATAGGCTAGATTTCGTTTTTGAAAATGTTTCAACTGTAAAGAAAGCATTTTTAAAATTTAAAAAAAAAAAATAAAAAGAAACAATCTACAGTTGCATGGATTCTTAAAGATTGTGCAAATTGTTATCCGACAAATAACTCTGCAGTGCTAAAGAGCAGAACAGCTGGTGGGGACTGGTCACACAGGCTGAACTCTGGCAGTTTCCTCCCAGTGTATTTAACTCACTTTAATGCAGTGGGATTCTAGGCAGAGTCCAAACGTAAAGACACCCTTTCAATGTGACAGCCAAAGATTTTCACGGCTTTGCACAGCATCCAAGCACTCCAGAAATTAAAGAAAGTTTGGCCATTCCCTAAGAGACCTTGCAGATCTCTGCCTAAATGCTGCTACCAGCAAAGCATGTGCATAGGTATCTCAACTGCATTCTTAAGGTATATCTTAAAAAGTGAAGCAGGGGAGTTGGGGGGGATGGTTCTTTCTCCTGCCCTTCATTGTTATTTACATTTCTTTAGCATCAACACTATTCCCTATCTCTTGCACTGCGTATTTAAATTGTTGGACACTTGATGCCAGTCTATTTGAGTCAGTATAAAAACAGCGACGAAGGTAGAGCTGCTGGCTCCATCTGCAGCATCTTACGCTTGCTAAACCAGCTCTCTGGCAGCCTCCCCACAGATCATGGGCTTTTATTCCCCAATAAAATCCCATCATAATTAGTTTTTGATAAATCAAATGCCAGCCTTAGCAAAATATAATCAGCAACTAAATAGCTCATAATGCTTTAGTTGGCAATTATATAGATTAAGGAAAAGAAATGGTAAAAACTGACATTTCAACCATTTTAAAGGTTGCTTTAAGATCATTCATAATGGAGTTTTTAGCCATTAGGAATGTTAAATATAATAATATTCACCTTACAAACTGGTATCCACTGAAGTGAAATACAATTCAAGGCATAAACTTTTGACAAAGTATTCTCGATTTCAGTTTCCTTAAATAGATCCTTTCCACTCAGAGATGTATAATTAGGCAATCATTGTATGTTGACATGACAACCTAGTTTTCTTAGAGGTGACCTAGAACATGGAGCGTCCTGGGATTTCACTGGGACATTGTGTGATGTTTTTCTGTACATAATTATCTCAAACAGCTACTCTGGTAAATCATCTGTTCCCAGGGCAGTGACTCCATCGCAAACCAACTGGTGCCCCAATAGTCTGCTGGTGCACTGAGCACGTAATATAACTCAGCACTGGAGGCACCTCCCCTCACCGTCAGTCTTCTCAGCAGGCTGAGCAAGTGATTTGGGCATCCACACTCGCCATTTCCTCATTCAGGTCCTCTGCATGTAGATACTCCATGTAATGCAACATTTCTCCTATTCTCTTTAACAGCAACGTACACATTTAAAAGAGCACCTCAGACATTTAATTTTGGGCTGCCCCGCAGTGTCGCAGCACCGTTGTGCTCGGTGCCGCCTCCACAGCAATACAATGTGTGCTGTCCACGGGCTCACCCCAGGCTTGACCACCACCAGCCGCTGCCCACAGCAATGCTGCGACAGCATGAATCTGGTGGGGAGTGAAGAAAATACATCTCTAGTGACTTGCTTTCTTGATAAGAAGTAAGAAAACTGTCACTTAAATTTTCTCTCCTTTGGCTTTTAGAGCTGTATTCATCCTGCTCAGTGAAATTGCCTTCAAGATCACCAGACAGTTAGGCTCTGGGACAGCTATCACAGTCACAGTAGCGTTTTTCCCTCTGGCAAATCTGCCTGTGTTCAGGCCAAAGCTGAGAAGACTCATGGCAGTAGTTGGGGCTTGCCACATCCTCCACAGATCTGTCAGAACCACCACTTTGGAGACTGATTCCTGATCTTCTTCAGTTAAAATGAGCTGAATTAGCTTAAAGCACTTAAAGAAAAATATTTGCCAATACATTCATGACTGTTGGGTCTCGAGTATTTTAGCCACATCTCTTCAGAAAGATTGCTCAGTAGCTCACAGACATTTATTCAGGTGCTTTGGTTACTTCACTGTCTTTTGTTCTAATTCCTTTAGTCAAATTTCTAGTGTCATCACTGACTAGCATGTGGCCCAAAATATCTGCGAGATTATCGGTCTAGCTCTTCTGGAGATTAGTTTCTTACGACAGCTGTCACGACGTTATTTTCTCGTGATAACTGCAGGGAAAATCGAACTGTCACCGCTATCTTGGGATGTCCCGGATAACCTACTGCGAACAGAAGCGAAAAGGACCTCCTACCTCTATATAAAACCCAGAGACTCCTTTTCAAAGATGGCATTTTACCCAAGCTGTACTAGAGCCATTTTCACAAAATGTCAGCTACCAAGAAGCCATCAGCTGCAAATCCCAGAGCTAAGCCCGTTGTGCTCCTGCCGATTTGGAGGAGACCTGTGAGTCCTTATCACAGACCTGACCCCGTGTCTAACAGCCATTGCAGCGCGCTCTGCACAGATGCCTTCTGCACACAGAAAATGCCCACTGTACCAGAGCTGGAAACCTGAAGCTGCTAAACACCACCACTCACAACAATAATTAATCTCATAATCACCAGCTCAGCTGGCTGTAATTGTCAATATATTGTTTTATGAGCTTTCATTGGCAGGAAATGAATGATTTCTATCTCCTAAAAATGAAATGACTCCCTGGGTATAGTGCAGGGATTACTTATATAGAGAAGAATAAATCATAATGAAAGTGGCAGGAAATAAATAAAAGGGCAATTCTGCTGGCTGAGTGTCTAGAGTTGAAATTTCTAGTTGAAAGAGGTTTCAAGGATGTTCTGTACTACTTTAGTTACATAACCCTAGCTCCAGCTTTAATGGGTACTGATTTCTGTTTGATTCAGATATGTTAAATGCCAGACCATTTGTGCCATTAGAATGCAACTGTATATCTAATTTGGAGAGAAGAAAACTAAAATAAATAAATCTGGAAACTGCTATAATCTTCCAGCAAAATATAAGGTTATGAAGAAAAAAACATCTGGTCATCCTGCACCACCACAGTTGCCTGTTAGCTGCACCACTTTTACAGGCATGTAGGTACAAAGCGAACAGTAAAGCTATATATCTGCCAGGAAGCATCATTTATCTGCTAGTGAGTGGTATTCACTTTAAAAAAAGATGAAATTACCTAGTGATGTGGCATGATTAGACAAGAATCACAATAGGAGAAAAACTCAGACTTGAAGCTGGAACCTCCAACAGAGCTGGATGAGGAAGCATCTTTGGAAGTGCAAAACTTTACTATTTGCTTCACCTCCTCTTACATCTCAACGGTAAAAGCAACAGCAACATCACTTCCCATATAACATAAGTACAAGCACAGGTCTCTTTTTTAGCAGACACAGTGGATAGGGAAAACAGTATGTCTGGGCCCAAACTTAGCATGCCAGTTTTCCCTTAAGCAACAGAACTGGCATCTGATTATGTTTTTCTTTTTACTTTTTTATATGTAAATAGATTTATGCAATATTTTGACAGGAAACCACAAGTATATTTAAGCCTTCTTTTCCCTTTATTCTCTTGTCTACCAAGCTCATCCTGAGACCTTTTTTGTGTTGTAGTAACACTATTTCAATGTTACTTCAGCGCAGTTAGGCTCAGTTTTTCTGCGATTTTGAGTCACAACAGCCATTCTGCAAAGACAGTGATAGTACATGGAGACCAAATGCCAAAACAACTTCAGAGTTTGTCTCATGAAGGGGGCAGCCTCCAGAGAGGAGTTTGCACAAACTGATAGACCTGCAGATGGGCAAAGAAGTCCCCATTGGGCACACAGACCAACTTGGGAAGTCCAGCAGGCTCCTTCCCCTGTGCAGGTGGTCTTGCAGTATCTCCAAGAGTCCACATGGAGCTCACTAGAGGAAAGCAGGCTAAAGTGAGAATTTAGTCAGCAAAAGCTTTGCTGCATGCATTAGAAATCATTTTATTGTATTTTTTTAAGGCTTTCCTGCTAGGTCAAAACACTGCCAATAGCAAGGCAGAAAGAAGAGACAAAATCAGTTTCCTGCCCAGTTGGAGCAACTGAGGACTGTGGTTTTCCTATGGTCCTGTCTCTATGCAAAAGTTAAAACTCTTCTCCAGAAATACACACTCCTAACTTACCACCTTATCTTGAGGAGCAGCCATATGGTCTGGAGGTGAAAATGCAGTCTGCACAGTACATACTGTATAACTATTCAGAGAAATATGTTTTGGTTTGATGACTGGTGCAGTCTGCCTGCTCTCCTCTGTCTTTATAATTAAAGTATTATTTTAAACTACATAGCATGAATTCATTCTTCTGTGCCCTCAGTTCCTCCTTATAGCTTTTGCCTGCTTTTAAATTTAATAAATTTTCCCCTTTTTTGCCTTCACAGCCAAGAACTGAAACAATTCATTTCACAGCAATCCCTTCTCACTGCTTTTCTAATACCCATGCGCATTAAAACCTCATCCATCATTGTTTTCAGAGAGTCAGCTTTTTAATCAGATCTGTATGTACATTGGTTTGAGCATGTGGCAGTTTAATTACCCTCTTGAATATGTGAAACACATCTTTGTCATATCTACTTATATCTGAAGAGAGCCATCCTATAACACTAATTAAAGAGGGATGATGACAATTTTTCCATACTCAAATTATGTCCCATCTGTCTAGTCATCCTCATGTTCACTCTCTGGATTAATTAAGGGTGGGGAAAGGTTGTTTCCCTGGAGTTTTGCCTAATGCCAGATGAAAAGTCTGTTTTAACGAGGAGACATACAAAATTTCTTTCTTTGCACACAGCAAAGTAGAACAGAGTCTTCCGTTTTGCTGCTCTCTAATCAGCTAGTCATACACTGCATGGCATCAGGAGTCGTGTTTATGCAACTCTTTATGGAAGCCAGCAGCTGGTCTGAAGGGACACACAGCACAGTCAGCGAGTCACAGCTAGACACTGTGCCCTGGTATCTAGGCTAAGAGTTAACCAATTTTGTGTTAATAATATGATTAAAGGATAGAGTGACATAGTACCAAATGGGTACAGTGGGAGAGCGCACCAGTTCTTTAGTCTTTTATCAGCCTGAGAGTATTTTGCTCACAGACATTTTCTTCAGGTATTTGAGACATCTAGGTAAAATACAAAGCTTTCTGGTCTTGCTTAGTCAGAACAGTTTGAAAGAATTTATTCTTATTAATGAGACTGCTTTTCTCCTTCTACCTAAACCTAGCTGCAGAGTTCCTGTTCATTTTGAAACTATTGTACACCCAAGCAGACCTCTCAGATGCCTAAACCATTAATTTTCATCTAAATAGCAACTGCAAAAGCTTTTAACACAGGGAAGGATAGAAAGCCCTGAGGACTCAGAACTGTGTGCCACCAGCAAGGAAGGGGCATTAGCTGTACCAGAGGCTGCCATACCTACATGCAATTCACAGAGGACGCACCAGCCGCTGTCACATGCCAAAAAGTGAAAAATTAGGCAGGAGAAGCAGTGTCAGCGAGGTCTGGACTTCTCTTGGCCCACATTACATGGGTGGGCTGAACATGAGAATCGTTTTGATCCACTCCCACCTTAAAAGCTTTTCCACTGCTGCTGGAGTAGTCCTCCAGGCATTTTCTTCTCCCTTTTTCTTTTTTTCTTTNCCTTTGCTGAGACTGATGACGGAATCCTTCACTCAGAAGAATGTGCTGCCACTGAAGACTTTATTAGCTCAGAGGGTGACGGTGTTTTTATTATCCTGGTTTTGCCCTGTTTATACAAGGCACTGCAAATATGCTATATGAAATTAATTTATAGAAATGACTGCATAGTATTAATTTAGGGTCATCAATTGTTGAGTCTATTCTGATCCTCTAGTTAGGCCAGAAGATTATAATGGCTATAAATCTGCATGAAAAAGAGGAAGCTAAATATTGAAACCATTAAAATATATTTCCTTGATAGCCATCATATTTCATTGTCATTGTTCATATACACTGTACAAACCTAGTTTTCTTTTCAATATTCCTTCCTGCCTAGTGTACATTGTTCTATTTTTTTTACTTCTCTGGCCTAATACAAAGCTAAACAAGGTGCTTACAAACACTTTATACTTCAATTTACAGATTATCTGCCACATGCTGATCCTTTTTCCAAACTACAAGATAAGAAAAATACAGATTGCTATATATAAAAGATTATTTACATATATTTTTTCTTATGGGAATGTTAAAGCTTATAATTTTAAAGTCTTAAAATAAAATTTTCTAGGGAAGATAATAAACTCAAGCCATGCTAAATCAGAGGGGCAGCCTGTGGCTAGATATTTCAGCAGTTGCTACAGCAGTAGGTCAAGAAAGCACTCTACATTCTCAGAATTAAGTTTTGGTGAGTTTTTTTAATCTTGAGTTATTAACAGACCATAATTACCAAGGCACAGAGGCAAAAAAATTTCTCCTGACTTCCATTTTTTTTTTACTTTGCATATTTGTCGCTAGTGTATTCTCACTATTATGTTCCTCATTTCTCACCATTTTCTCGACAGAGAACAGTCACTTGTTCTCCAATAACCCTATTTAATTTCCTATTTTGTCTTTGTGTTGTCTCTCCATCCCCAACAAACTCTTGGATTGTTTTTCATCTGGATCAAGCTGTCCTGGAAAGAAAATGAACCCTTCTTTAAATGAAATGACAGAGGCTCTCTCACACAGACATGCCAGCTTACTCCTGCATCAAAATCCCAGAAAAAAAAACAAAACAAAGAAACCTCCCTCAATGCCCCCCCCCCAAAAAAAAAAATCAGTTTCTTAATTCTGTCAGCCAAGGGTTGTACTCTAAGTACTTCCAATAATTCTTCCAGGCATGCTTAAATCAACTACATTTTCTATATGCAAAACATTTTGTGCCACTAGCACAGTAACTCTTACCTACAATTTAACTGCTGTTTTTTCACCACACAGATCTGCAAATAATCAGCATCGTGCATTTAATTTTTTTTAGGCTTAAGTTGATTCATTAGAAAACTTTGTAGACTCTTAAGGATTCTACACCTAGCTCACTGAGTAATAACACATTCTTTAAGACATTAAAAAGTTCTGACAACAAGGATACCTGAATTTCAGCAAGAAATTGATATTTGAGTCCTTAGAGAAATATTCTCTCACTAAATACTGTGAGGAAATAAGCTGATTTAATAATAGATCCTATTTCTAATATTTTTTATTACCTCCAATCAAATTCTACAATATGAATATTTGAGTAGCAGGAGGGGAAATCCAAAGAGATATGAAGATATTTTTTTCTTAGTCCAGTATAGTCATGAGAATACAGGCCAACAGAGTAGTATACAATTTCAACTTGTATGTTAGACAACAGGATCACATTTTTTTATTCTCCCTCTCCCACTCCAGAAGTCTCAATATAATGATCAAATGCAGTGGTTTCATCCCATCTGTCTGAAAAACAGAAAATACAGTCTTGTAGATAGGTATGACACTATTTTCAAAATATATTAGTATGTTTCCTACAAGCTTGCAATTTTAGTACCCATTTCCTTTCCCCAGCCCACACCCCCAAAAGCTAGTTAATTGTTGATCCTTTTCTCCCTGTTTTTGACACATTAGAAATTATATTTACAAGTAACATTTACAAGATTTTACATGCGAGAACAAATAATAGATGGAAAGTTAGTGAAATCTCAGCTTTCACTTTGAAGGAAATACCAGTATTATACCAATAGCCAATACTGTAAAAGAAACATGAAAACGAGCGGTTTCACTTGCAAACTATGTTTTAACTAGTCCATCATTATAAGCACTTCCATGAATTTAATAATAGCACCAATATCCAATATCTGAACTTAATGTAATAATGGAAGGGTGATCACATTACCCAGTTGTAAAAATTGCTTTACATAATGTAATCACTTACTTGCTCTAATTTAATTTCACTTTACATCATTTAATAAATGAATGCTGATCATTTGACATAATTGAATAAGTAGTTCAGCTCATTCTCTGTACTTCTTAGATCATAAAATAGGCTGCTTTTTTGTCATCTTCCAGAATGGTATTGTGAGATGCAAGAGTTGGGTTTCGTTTCTCCTCTCAGCTTCATTACCTAGTGAAATTCCACTCTAGGAAAGAGCCTACCGCAGCCCTGCAAGCTGAATTTTTCAAAAGAATTACTTAAAGCTGAGAATCTAAAACCCAAAAATTCTATCAACTCCAGTTTTCTGTGAAGTCAGTGTGTCCAGACAACACAATGACTTTCCCCTCTTCTCCCCAAAGTAGGCAGGGAAATGCTCCAATGTCTCTTTTGAACACAAAAAGGCAGAAAACTACACCTCCTTCCGCTTCCTGCATGCTTGCCAAAAATCAACATGACTGTGTTACTGAAATTCCTCTGAAAATATACCACAGTCCTCAAACCACCTTGAGCCTAAAGAACTCAAAGTCTCTGCACAGAGCCCTGGGAACTTTCGGAGGCAGGTAGGCTCTTAGAAGGATTTATGAAAACACTTGCAATTCAGTGCAGGACTTTCATAAATGAGGTCCCAAAGGCCACCACACCAATACCACCATGCTTTTTAGTGACTGGCTCATGATCCTGCAGGAGGCTGTGAGGATGGAAGGATGAAGTTGTCCCAGACTATCAGTCTAATGACACTACTCCGTTGCAAATCAAAAATTTTATATGTAGGTGCATGTTAGCCAGAAAATCTTGTTTGTCTCTATACCACAGGCTACATGAAAACTTGAGGTCAGGTATAAGCTGCTTCAGGTCTTCCAGTACCAGAAAAGGTGATCTCTACTTGGAGATGCTGTGTGCAGAAACTCTTTCTTAGCTGTCCTAAAACAGCTTTCCACAGGGACAGACTTAGTCCAAAGGAACTGTATGGGTATCTCTTCCACAACAAAAATGTTTGAGAAGAAATGCTGTTTTTCCTAGTATCCCTTCCCCATGTACACAAACCTTAAACTCACTTCCACTAGGCAGATATTAGTTACGCTGTGCCTGTGGATCTAGTAAATAGTAGTCTCAGACTCATCCTCCAATGGAAGTGTAAGCTCCTGGTACCTGTTAATATGCCTGAAATGGCTTTTGAAAGTCAACAAAAGAGCAAGAAGCCTGGAGGGCTGGCTTAAATATTCCATTGTTTAAACAATTGTGTGATTTCCTCAGTCTTTGAAAGGGGTTTTCTCAGACCGTGATTACTTTTCTTTTTTGTAATTTATAATCCAACAAGGCATAAAAACTTTTTTCAGTAATATAGATGCAAACTTCATACCTTCACTCACAAATCTGAATTCTGGCAAACCTTCTTAGGAAGTAACACATAAATCATGGGAAGAAATTCAGTTTGAAGTCTAATAAAAAGAGGTATACTGACTGCATCTGTTGAATTATCAGAAGAGATATTAGTTGACATGATTTAAAGGATCATAGAAACATAGAATTGCCTAGGTTGGAAGGGACCTTTCAGATTATCTAGTCCAACCATCAACTTAGCTCTGACAAAAACCATCACTAAACTGTATCTCTAAGCACTATGTCTACCCGTCTTTTAAATACCTCTAGGGATGGATGAAGAAACAGAGGAGGTGTATCCTATACACAAGTCTTTTGGACATTTCCAATGGTCTACAGCTACCATTTGAAGCTTCTCTAATTAGAAAATAACTTTTTTGAAAGAAATCATGATTCTTAAATGCAATAACTAGTTTCAGCTTTTTCATCCAATCCAAGTCTATGCAGGGCACAAAAGCACTCAGAAGTATATTTCTTACAATTAATAATTTATAACTACAAGCTGAGTAGCAGTTTTTTGACTTACTGTTATAGAAGGCTCCACAATAATATCCGTGTACAGTCTCCATGTAAATATGCACACCTACAGACATAAATTACATACTGTATACTCAAACATTCCCTCTCCGAAACACACACAGGTGTTTTTGGAAGGCATTTTCTCTAGGAGTACATATAGAAGAGTGATAAAAATTGGAAGGAATACGTGAATGGGTTGATTTAAGGATTTGTTATTGCTCCTAGGTTCTCTCCAGAACTACAGCCTCCTGCTTTCATCTTTCATGCCTTAAGCACAAGATTAATCTTTCTTTCTCAAACCAACAGTATAATATTTATTAAAACTCACTGTTCGCTTAGCTTTAGCAACAATATGGATGTACCTTGTGTTAACTTGTTTAGCTTGTGCAACCTTCTCCTCTTCCAGCATCCCCACATGGATTTAACTATGGGTTCATACAAATTCTGTGCCAGGCACAGTTTTTAAGGTGTAAAACTGCAAACGTATGCTTCTGGATAGCTTTACCTGTGTGACCTGTCCTGACAAAATCAAGCTATTCACATGCACAGTTACTTTTAGAGCTGATCCCCTTATGTATTAAGTACATTAAATATTTAGCTTTTCCTCTGATGGAGAAGATAGATGACATCACTCTTCATTGCAAAAAAAACTTCTGCCATGTATCAGAGCAACATCAAGGCAATTAAACTCACTGTAGGAACTTTCTGAATTCTTCAGTAAAACTACGTATCTATATGGAAAACTAGGTTATATCTCTATGGTGATTTACAGTATACAGCAGGCAATACAAGATGCTTATCTTATTGAAGATATAGTTATTTTCTTTTTAAAAAAATGAAGAAGGTAGAAGGGAGCCCTGAGGAAAAAAACTGATTTCTGACACCTAAAAATATTAACAAGAGATGACATTAAATTTTTCATCTTCAATGCTTCAGACCAAATAAATGTCAACTTGGCAACTCTCTGGCTCTTGGAAATGTGCTCAGAAAACGTTCCATTACTTTGAAAGAGACATTTGGCTCAAGGGACAATCACACACAACGGGATTTCTTCCTGGTGTTTGAAGTAGCAGCTGCCAGATATTGGCGAAGACCTTACTGTTGGTATTGCTCTAAAGAAAATACTCTGCTTAGCAAGAAAAAAGGCTTAGCTGTTCCACGTAATCTTTTCTAGTTGGTGGATACCACCCAACTCAATTTCTAAGAAAAAAGACCACAGCATAACACTACAACCTTCTGCTTCATTGCACAGACATAAAAAACTTACCAGACTATAAAAGCCATAATTTCAATTAAATAGTAACTTTAAGTGATTTAACAGTAACTATGGGAGGTAGGCAGGAATTGAGTCTTCAATCACATTCTAGAAAAAGGCAGTACATTCACTCCACTATTCCACCTTTTTCCAACAAACTCAATTTCTTCCTGGGCCTGTTGCTGTCACTTCAGTTTCATTGCATTTTTATAATGTCATAGCAATAACTTTGCATCACAAAACATTTATGTGCCAGGGTACCACAAAGCCATAAAGACCCAACTGCGGTGCTTAATTAGACAAATTTTATTCACTGCCACATGCATTGCATGTCAAGCAAACTGAAAGAAATGTTTCCTTCTATTATGTTACCCAAAGACATAGCTATTTTCCAGTTTTGCTTTGGAACATTCCTTCTTTCTTTGAAGAATTACTCCTAATGAATTAGTTATTTTCCTTTATCTAAATCAAGGTCTTCTTTTTTTTTATTAAGCAGCTGTGCAGTATATTTTATGTTTGGTTTTCACATAGTTATTAATAAGCCTGCAAAAGCTGACCTATGTCCTCTCATTATTTTTTTTTGCCCCCCATGAAAATAAGTATCTGGTGCTTTGGGCCTGAAATTTGCCATAAAGTACCTGATACATTTGGTAGAAAATTTAAAGCAACAATGATTTAGCTGACTATTGCTTCAAGTGCTGAGGGAGTTACTCAGTGCAGTGTTTTTTGTGACCCAGGGGGTTTCCTGGTTCCCAATCTGACAAAGTCTAACATGGCACACTTGTAGGCCCTGGAGATTCCCTACATACAGTTTCCAAAGGATGCAGCTGCTACTGTTCCCATTCACAGATCAGTAGTGAGGCTAAGAGCATTTCCCAAACAGAAACATATGTATGAGCGCACACAACCACGCACTGCACAGTCCAACACAGGTAGAGCAGAGCCTTTACCTGCACCTCCCTAAACACCAACAGCACTAACATAAACAAGAATATGGATAGTCCATATGCTGCCTTTGTCCCTTTCAGCACACGCAGGCTAGAGCAAGACACACAGAAAATGCATAAGAAGGGGCTTTAGTAAGAGTAGTGGAGACATACGTTAAGAAAAAGCAACGTATTGCTGTTGTCTTTCAAGCATGCATATGACCCCACACAACTTTTCAGGAAAGGGGAATTGTTTCATTCCTTGCTTTGGTACAAAATAAATGAAGAAAGATGTAGATTGCACCCTCAAGCCACTTAAAAAATTGGCATTTATTCTCACTGAATGATACATTAGTTTTTTAACCAGTGTTTGAAAGAGAAAAAAAAAAGTACTAAACTTTATCCAAAGGGCTTCTTTTAGAAATACCAAAGCGTTAAACACAAGTTTGAAGGTGGAGGAATTTGTTCTTTACTTAGTCTTCAAGATTCTAGTACAGTTAAGATTTATTCCAAAAGTTCAGGTCATGATCTCGCAACACGCTCCCCTGAGAAAGACATACCTCTACCTCTTGTTTCCCCCATACTCACATAGAGTGGTTTCCTGTTTACAAGTGCAAGCACAACCCTCTCCTCCCTGCTGTGACTTCTGACAATGACATTTCTCAGGTACAGGGTGCTTATCAAACAAGTACTGTGGAGAAAACTGATCTACTATTTTAACATTTAAAAACGAAAACAAGCAACAGTGATCAATTAGTTTGATTTACATGCAAATATATCCTTAAAAAAACAAAACAAACAAAAAAAAACCCAAACAAAACAACACATTTTCTTCCAGTGCAACTGCAGAGCAGTACAAAACCAAGGAAACATGTGGAAGGTTCAGCTATGCCGTCAGTGTCAGCAGGCCTACGAGTAGGTAGATGAGTCCAGAAATTGTAAGTCATGGAAGGGCTGATACTTCATGAGGATGCAATTGCTGACACCAGCCAACAGTTCTAAGATGCCTACCACAGTACAGCACCAAAACACATAGAGCATGACAAAGTGCAACCAGTCTTCCAGCTTCTTTAGACATCCTTCCTGAAAAAGCTGCTCCAGATGGATTAAGTCACCCCTGCAGTGAGGGTACTTCTCCTTACAGCAGCTTTCAGGGACACGAGCTTTTTTGCCGTGGAGATGCCACGAAGCAGCTGTTGCCTTTAGCCAGTCTGTGTAGTTTTCGACCCCACAACACTGCAGCTCCCTCTGTACCACATCCACAGCCCTGCTGTCAGCACCCTGGGAGTGTGTTGCATTGTATTGACTGACAAGGTAACCCATAGTGCTTTTCATCTCATAAGCCAACCAAACAGTATAGAACTGTGCCAGAACTGCTGAAGACACTTCTAGGCAAAGAAGGACCAGCAGCAAGTACATGAGAGCCCCTTGCTGATAGCGGGAGCTCTTAGCAGAGATAGAGACAGCCAAAACTCCAGTAGGTAGCAAGATAAGTCCAGCTGCAACAGCCAGCCAGCCAGGGAGAGACAGGAAAGACTCCAGAAATAAATATCCATAGTTCTTGTCCATCAGGATCACAAGAACTCCACCAGATGCCAGAGCTGCAGCAGCACCCCAGAAAATGAAGCCTAGGAGCAACAGCAGAAATCGAGCAAAGACCCGGAGCCAGGAGTCTTCATAGAGCCACGAAGAGGCCAACAAGAGTATCACCATAGCTCTAACTTTCCTCATTCTGGTCACTCCTATCAACTCAAACTCTCACCACCACCACCATTTAAGAGGCCTCCAACCCACTTACCCAGGTGCAGCAGATGACATCTCCACCCAAAAGCAACTTGCCATGGGAGCAACACTCATAAAACTCCCTTCATACAAAGACTAGGCCCTGTATCAGCTAACCATATGCTGCTGCTTGTTCAGTGTAGCCTGCGGATATGTGGTAAATTTACTATCAAGAGTTAATTTACTGTGCTGTCATTTGAGATATTTGCATCTGAAGGAGGAGGGGGACAGCTGGAAAAAGGCTGCACCCTTTATTTTACTACTTTCATCTGTTAAAGAGCTAAATGTAGAGAAATCGTCAAGGTGGTAGCCAGCAGTGCTAGCTCAGATCACTTAGACTACCCAAGTGAAAGAGGTAATCCAATTATCAATCCTACAGCAGTAGCCAAGATGGCAAAAATTCACAAGTCATTAACAAAGGAATAGTTTAAGCACAGCTATTCAATCAGTGATCTCCATAGGTAACACTCACCTAGAGTCATTATTCTTCCCAGTACATTTACTACTCATTAGATTTTACGAGGGGCATAAAGATGTTAATAATATTTTGCCCTTTTTTACTCGGCAAGATTTCTCTGTAGATAGCTTCAATTACTCAAGACACCTGAATGAGAAATCCCTACCATTTCAGACTTGTACCCCTCAGTTTGCATCACCAGTGATTTGAGTGAGTGCTGTAATGACTGAATACAAACAACAGTATGAACTGTATTAACTTTTCCTTGTATGTAAAGAAACTGAATTGCACCCCAGCTAAATGACTTCACAACAATCCCAAAGGGAATTAACGCCACTTACCAGCCAGCAGAAGAGAATTATTACTCAAACATGTGATAGAGAAGAGCCACACCGGATGGGAAACCTGCATACAACTTGCCGTAGGCACCAGGAAGGCAGATCCCAAGGCCAACAGTGATCCCCTACTCATCCTGATGAAGTCCCATAACATCTCTTCTGTTTCTCAAGATGCAGAGCAGGGTTCATACAACAGGCATACAGAGAAATGATCCTCATTTTCAGAAACATGAGCACCTGCAGACCCTGCAGAAAATCAGAGGAAGTCAGGGCTCAGATTCCTGGAACCCTTGAAAAGTCTCAGCAAAGGCAATGATCCTGCATCTGTCAGATATTTTACCTATTGCTGTTATATATGCTATGCACACACAGATGTTTGGCTGATCCCCATCAAAATGTCTTTCTATGTGCTGTACAAACATGTCATTAAAGCTAATTATTCTGGAATGAGATAAATTGCTTTTATTATTTTTAATCTTGCCATTAGCAGTAATTAACATGCAGTAATTAACTTGTTAAATCTTAACCAAATGCTTCTTTCAAAGCTGTTCTAGGATGTGTGTTTTCCTACAACCTTTCTCTGAAGTCTGTGTCTGTCCTCTCTCCTGTTCAGCTTGCTGCTACCCCCAGCCCTCCAGCTGTGTTGTTTCTGCTGCCATTTACTTACTCTCTTGAATGCCTTTTTCTCAGATTTCTATGTTCTGCATCAGGAAGAGGGAGAAGGGGGGCAACAGAAAGGATCTCCCCTCACAGCTGTACACATGGGCAAACTACACCGATTTGATGTTTCCTCAACACAGCAGAAACATTTCAGAAAAGTGTGAGGGAACACATCAGAAAATACTGTGAGGAGTACATCTGCTTACTGCTAGTTTGCAAGCTTTGTGAAAAAAGCAGATGAACCTGCCTGTTTTCCTTTGTGCCTTCCCCCATGCTTATAAAGCTTAATGAGATATTAAGAACTGAGTTACAATACTACTTAGTTTTAGCTTATTCTGCAGTCTCTGAAATATATTAGAAAGGATCAAACTGGCTACAGGAAAATTTTACTGCACCTCTTGTTCATTTGAACCAGGGTAACTGCCATCTCCTCCCTGAATACAGAGGAGAGAATTTCAATGGTTATGGAAGCCTAGAGGTTCTTATCCTTCTAAATATTCCTCAAATATGGTAATTTCCCGTTTACTTAAATCTGACTCTTTGGACCACTGTGAGGTGTTTTTTTTTCTTTCACAGGGCTGTGGGACAGAGAGGGTGGGAGAGGGAGAGAGTGGTGAAGCAACTTTTGCGTTGACTGGGAGCCAGTCCCCAGGTAAGGGGTCTCACTGTCCAGTGCCATCTGGGGCGATGGAGCATACTCAGCGCTGTGCAAGAGGAAACTGCTGCAGTGGGGATTAATATTGGCAGGGCTGATCGTAAAACCCCCTCACCCACTTTGTGCGAGGCAATGCATATGCACTCAGGAAAAGAGAGCTTCTGCTCAAAAGGTTTGCTGTCTGGTAAGACAGGCAAGACAAAGAAAGACAAGAAAAACATAGAACTGTTCCCTGACGTACCCACAAGACCTAACTGGCACCCTCAATAGCACTGTGTTTGTGCTATTGAGCACACCTGTGTGTGCAGCCAAAAGCTTGGAAAAAGCAATGATTGTAGGTATCCATCAAAAGACTGTAGTGTGACAAAGAGAGTATAAGTAAGGCAAAATAGGAATCCTCCTCTGTTTTCTTTCCAGTGTGAAACAGCATAACATGATAAATGCCATCCCTGCTTTCTCTGGAGTTGTTTCTGCTTATGAACTGATGAGTATTGAAATTCAAATGTGGGTGTAACAGAAAATACATCTTAGATAAACTACTTTCTGGAACGTTGCTGAAAGTATAATCCTTCAAGTTAATAAAATGCCACTGTGTATTTTTTGCATTCATTGTTCTAGCAAGCCGTGTCTGACGTTGAATGCCTCTGATGTGCCAGGAAGGTCAACGAGGTTTGTTCTACATGGGTCCAGGAGTAGGACTGGAGAGCCAAGTCAACGTTGTGGTTGTGCAAAGACAACGTAGGCAGACATCTGGACTCATTTTAAACGACATGGGCTGTCATACAGATTGATCAGGGAGCACATCTGAGCTCCTGCTGAAATTGGCAATAATTCAAATCAAGATGGCTAACCAATTCATTCAGGCTTGTGTGAATAAGAAGAGACCAAGAGGCGGCCATGGGATCAGGGCACAGTTAGACAAGGCCATCTTCTAAGTTTAATACAAAATAAAATTAGACAAGATCTCAAAGCCAGACCCTGAGCCACTGCATTCATTGTCACAGAGACACAGGAGACCCCTAAAGCTCCTCAGAACAGCTGATATTTCCCTTGTAACCCATGCACACATGAAGCTACTGCAGCTGGACCTTGTAGCTGAAGTTAAAGTGCTCTGGAAGTGGTCTGGCTTGAGGTTTAGAACATTCTTTTAAAGGTCTTGCTAGATTAAAGCACACTCATAGGATATGATATGACTTTAAAACTTAATAAAATACAGGGTGTTTTATCAAATTCATCTACCCCAGCTTTTACATTAAGCTTCCTCCCACCCCACCCCTTCTGTGACCCCTTCAGCAAGTGGAAGCTGGTGTGTGACACAGGAGGGCCAGAAAAAAGTGGTAAATGGGTACTGTCAGTATCAGTCCTCCTTTCACTGATCCTGACTGTGTCTGCTGGCCCTGGCAGTGTATCTTTCCCAAGCTGAAGAGACTTCACACATAATTTTTCCAGTTTCCAAGAAAAGCTCTGGCTGCATGTAAAGTGACAGCAAATAAGTAGTAATATTGGGGAGGAAAAAAAAAACAAGAAAAAAAAAAGAAAAAAACCAAAATACCACCACCAAACTTTGATTCTTCTCAATCTGATCATTGAGGCTATGATGAGTAGTCAAAACACCACACAGCAGAAGGACTGGGTACCAAGCAGAAAGCTATTTTTAAAAAACCTGAAAGCTACTAAGAAGTCTATTGGCTCTTTGGGAATAAAAAACGTTGCCTTATGACACACGTCATAGTACAAGATCACTCTGACAGCCTAAATGCAAAAAGAATGAACAAGCCTTGTTGGACCCCGATCCTGCAGTCTCTGCCATGCACAGCCGGTTGCTGTGGTAACCAAGGTCAGGTGCTGTTGCCTGGCATGAGACTAATACCTCTCATGGAAAGCTTGAAGCAAGCAGAGGAGTTATGATTGCCACCTCTTATTCATGGAGAAATTGTGCTCTCCATGAGAGCTGATTTACTATTGTGCAGGTGTTTCAACTGAAGCCAGCCAGATGTTTACCCCTGGCTCTGCTGGCCTGACCAAAAGTGGCCTTTTTTGTAATTGAAGAACCACATCAAAAGTTTTCAGGGCTTTTATTTAGTTTTGCTTTTTAACGTTCCAGGTTTTCATTGTATTGAAAATATTGAAAATCAAATGTCAGAAGTTGGTGGTTTTATGTCTTTCCCTCTTTTTTTCCTTTTATGAAATAAACACGAGAAAAAGACTAAAACTTGTTGTTGTTAAATTTTATTTTTCCCTTTCTATTTTAATTTGCCAGTCTGAAATTGTTATAAAATATCTTGGGACTGGGATGACTACAGACTATCAAAGAAAGAAAAAAAAAAAAGAAAGGAAAAAAAAAACAAGAAAAAAAACCCCACCAAAATCCAACAGCACTTTCAGTATTTCCATCACTTTGAAATTTCAGAAGTTGGAGAAGATTTTAAAAGATACAGAATGGTAGAAGAAAAAAGAAATTAAAATGAAAAGGAAACTTCTGTCCTTTTGATAGCCTTCATTTTATTGCAGTGAGTAATAAAAACAGGTTGGAGGAAAAGGTACTTTGTAAAAACTTCAAAAAATGAAGAAAGGACAGAATACTCTGAAGTTCAAGTCACCTTGACATTTAAAGTATTTTATGACTTTTTTTTTTCATTGTTTTCAACCATCACTAGCTACAATATTTTTCATGTGAATGCTATGTCCTCCTTTGTGTTTTATACTGTATGCAATACTTGTGGGCACTTTCTGAAGTTATAAAAAGACTTTAAATATGAAATAGAGGCCCTTTAATCATGAACACATGAAAATAACTAACAGATTTCTCTTTAAGGAGGAAGTCAGAAGTGTCTGAATACATAATCTGGAAGTCAGTAAAGTGTATAAAGACCTGCCAAGAAGCTTACACTTGTCAGAACCTCCCATGAATAAAGTTTCTTCTCTGCTAGGTGTTCTCAGAAAAAAAGGAATCCTTGTAGGATGCTTTTTCCTCAAGAGAAGGCTTAAACGCAAAATTGGGCTGGACCCCTGCTGGGCCAGCATTCTCCACAGCATTGCCTGTGAAACTTCAGGCAAGCCATGGCAGTGCTGTAGGTGACACGCATGAACTTTCTACTTGTGACACTTTTACCCAACAATGTGAATGAATCTAATTCTGCAGCCATTAAGCAACCATTTGGGATCAAAAATTTGGAAATCTTTGTTTCCCATTGATACTATAAAATCTATGTATAGCATCCAGGACAAATCTTTCAAATTAATTTAGTGATAAATCTTAAAATCAGTCAATCTCAGGGTTCTAAATTACTGAGGCGCTTTTGCAAATGTTGCCTTTGGCTACTCTGCTTCTCAGAGGACACAGGTCTTTTAATGCTCTTCAGGCTCCAAAAAACTTCAGCCTTAAGTCATCAAGATCAATATGGAAACCTGGATCCCATTGTTGATCTTACAATGCAAATCAAGGCTCAGTGTCAGTTTGTTCTTGAGACCACCTCAGCAGAGATGTATTTGTTCTGCGCATTCTGTTCTACCTACTCAAAACTAAACCGAAGGGGAGATATCCAGCGTGATCACATGCAAAAACCTCTTGATTAAAGGTTCACTTCAGCAGCGATTTTGAAGGGGGAGGGGGAGGGGACAGGGGAAGGCATTGTAGCAGTAATGTTGTGGTAAGCGTGGGATTACTTCTGAAATATTTGGTCTGGCCAGAGACAGATTCAGCAATTTCCTTTAAGATGAGAGTATTGGATTACCTTGGTGCGAGCAGCTTGTCAGACCTCTTCAGACCTGTAATGGGAGCTCACCCAAAAGAATGAGATTTGTACAGCTTGTGCTTCATGAACTCATCTGCAAAGTGAAGGCTGGCAGGGTGTAGGTTCTTCTGGTGAATAACTGATTCCTTTTTCAGCTCATTGAATGGGGAAAAAAAAATTAATGAAAACATTCATTTTAGGTTAATCTGACAAAGTATTAAAAGTTCAGCTTTTCCACCAAGAAAGACACTAATAAAGAATGTTGTCAGTCTACAAGGCAGCTGAAAATTTAGCCAAGAGGAAGTAAAAGGAGCATTTTGAGAGAGTCCTTTTCTCTTTTTACTGGCATAGTACTAAGTATATCTGTATCAAATGCAATGTTCATCTCATACCAGGTTTTATAGTGACTATAATAGAGAATTTATTTTTATTCTCTTTCCTAAGTCATGATAGGGGCATATAAAATGTCAACTTTGTCAGAATTAGTCTTACAGCACATTTCAAAGAAGTGGAACCAATTTTAATAGGTTTTTTATGCATTTCCATTCAGATGCAATGCAGCTTTTTAGAGGAAAAAAAAAAAAGAATCAAAACCAAAGATATTTACAATTTATTTCCATGCTCTATTTCTATCTACAGTCTCTCCACCAAACAATTGCCTTCAAGAGGTATTTTGCTTTTAAATATAGATACTGTCACTGACATGGAAGGGGTCTATTATGTTTAAACTCATAGAAGCATCTAAATGTAAAACAAAAAGCAAACAAATGAAAATGTATTTGAACACAGAATGTAACAACACATTTAAGGGAGAAAACATGAATTCCACTACCAGGAAAGGTGTCTCTGCTAACTTCCAGACACAACAAGTAGCACAACTTGGCTTTGCCTTGGTAGGAGTCACTTTCTTTTATTTCAGAATTTAATGTACCCATCAAAACTCAACTTTCAAGCCCAACTGCTGGCCATCAGAGGCCTTTTCAGAAACCTCAGTGAGATTCCCATAATGTTGAAGTCCAGCTAGGACTACTAGAAATATTCTGGCACTCCACAAGCATTTTACTTTTTCTCACAGCACCTTGCCAGGTGCAGTTGTTGAAATCTAAGTGCCTTCTTCACCTTCCAGCAGAGCTGGGCTCTGGGGCATGCACAACATGAGAAAGCCCAGAAGAGACTGTGAGAAGTAGTAGATGACCTGGGAGGTGCTGCTTTATTGCCCACAGCACAGTCTGGGGCACATTTTGCTCGGTGCAGATTATGGTCCTGACTGAGTGCTGGCTCTGACAAGAGGATCCATGACAACATACACTGAGGCACATGAGTATTCCCATTTGCAGCAGTCAGATGAAAATCAGAGACTCGATGTGGAGCTGAGGGATGAGCAGGGAGAAAAGGACTTGGAGGATAAACAAGGTGCATAGGTTTACACAAATTTTGTTAGGTGTTGCTACCAGTGAAACACAGTGGTTAAGAGCATAGCTGCTGAATTAGGATAAACCCTACCAAAACTACCCTAAAGAGAAAAAGCTTTAATGGATATTTTCTTCTTTAATATACTTTCAAAATTTGTTTGGGTGCTGTCTGTAACAAAAAATAATAATTTCTGTTTTCCTGATTGGCACTGTGAGAACAATCACTCAGGACGAAACAGAAAATAGCTCCATAATCTCGGAGGTAATTGTGGTTTTGCTTCTGCAGAGAACAAAATGCTGGATTATTCATGTGCTTTCATCTGAAATAAAGCAACTAGGTTTTACCTAAGCTCTCATTCCCCAGCACCACCCACTCATCAAACTTGGTGTGATGCAGTGCCCGTGTGAATCAGGCATGGAGGGGGACCCATATTTCATGCTGATAGGGGTTAACCTTGCAACTGCTTTTACACATTTCTCCTCCCTCAATATTCATTCATGGATGGGGCATTGGAGAAGTCTTGGAGTGGTACAGGCATAAGAAGAAATAGAAATAGAAATCCGTTACTTTGAGGAATTGATTAACCATTTTGGATACTTGATCAGGCAAAATAGATAGGCAAAAACCCATTGTGTGAATTTTAGCATTAGAGCAAAATTTCAGGCAGACAACCTTCCACAGGTGTCTGCTCTGGTCTGAAATCCCAAATGCATGAGCCAGGGTGTTCAAAATGAGGTGGTCACTGCAATTTCATGCCACTGGAAACCAGGCAGGTCTCCCCACAATGCAAATGGTCAGGAATTTACTCCCCATTTAACAGCAGTTCCCAGAGGAGCGGAGGGAGACAGGACATCTGGTGCAGGGCAGAATGCCCTACCCATGCCATCAGAGCTACACCAACAGTGGAGGTGACCAGGGCAGCTTCAGTTTCTCCATGTGTCATGTTGACATATTTCTCCAGCACTACATTCACTTTAGAAACAAATTTTTATTTACAGACCTGTCACCAAGTAGAATACATAAGAAAGCTATTGCAGACACCTGATAAGAGCTCCAGTTTCACGAAAACATGGAATTTAAAGGGAATGGAGCTGACTGACAAGCAGCTTCTGCAGCCAAAGAATTTCTGCAATGAGGAGGAGGGAAGGGGTGACAGCTCAGACCGTGGACCTTCCTAGTTTTGCTTTAGTGCAGTCTGAGCTCTCAGCATCTTCCCTCTCCCCATGCACAGACAAAGGCTGTGCAAAACGCCAGGAGGAGGACAGGACATGCTGCGAGGGAAACGGGAACTGAGGTCCTTCATGTCCATTGCAGCCCTAACAGGAACAAGCCCCGACCCATTCAAACATTCAAGGCTTTCTCTGCTCTGGCTGTTTGCATGAGTTTTGACAAGTGGCAGCCCCATTCATTTTAACATAAAAATGTAGCATTGCTCAACTTGTCTTTATCAATGATTGTTGCTTTGACGAATGCTTTTGATAAGCCTTAAAAATACTGAAAAATTACACTAGAATGATGACAGAGCCCATTGCTCTGACTGGTATGGTAACAAAGATTTCTGACAGCTACAGTGTTTCCTTATGTTTATAAACCCTGGAAAAAATGTATATCCTACTAAACACACACACTTTAAATGTTTGTATTGGTTTCCTTCAGCAAATTAACCTGCTTTATTTGTTATAAATACTTATACAACTTCCCAGGCAGCAGTGCATTCTGTTTAATTAAAAATATTTTCAATATTTCACAAGTTGGCTTCCACAATAATTGCAATTATGGGTTTAGAGTCGTCGTGCTTCAATATCCTTCTTTAATGGAGTAATGCTGAAATGTTTGCTCGTGGCAACAGTAGTTAAACTGTTTATAAAAGTATACTGTTCTTACAAACAAGTAGAGCTCAGATACTGTGATCCACGCTTTTGTTTCACAGTGCTCTTTCGGACAAATTTGCAGGTAGCAGTAAAGAGCAGAACTCAATTGAACAAAACATTCAGCTGCCATAGTGATGAAAGCAGCAGGAACAAAAGGCAATAAAATGAGCTTTGATAAATGAAAAAGCCTGCACCCAGAGAAAAACACGAACAAGCACCTGACAACACGGAGATAACCAAGCAGCAAAACCTAGTGCATTAAAGTAGACTTACTCCTTTTTCAGTCATGTCCTCATACTGACAAGGGCTTCTGGGAAGGCACATTGCAGAAAAAGGTGCAGGTCAAAAGTTACAGTACACTGGAATCCTGCCAGCGATTTCAGAGTCAGCAAAGAAGTGTCTGTGCTAAGATCCCTAGTCCCACAGAAGAATTTATGTATGAAAAATAAAATTTGAAAACCATCAGTTAACAAACACAATGAATATAAAGAATTTTCATAGCCTAGCAAGTAAGTATTTTCATGAGTTCTAACTAGGACTAGAAATCAAAACCTGGTATTGCTAGATTTCAGTAAAAAAAAAAAAAAAGAAAAGAAAAAAACCTCAAAATGCTTCATCGTATCTTTTTTTTTTTGCAAAAGTTTTTTAAACATTTTGGGGAAACTCCAGAGATATCTAAAAAGTTTATTTTGAACTTATTTTACTCCCCAGCTTTCATTTAGGAATGACCTTTGATTTCAAGGGTATTTTTTAAAAGTGTTTTATGTATCATGATACAATTTAGAATAACATGTTTAAAGGACCTGAAGAGTATTCTGCAACAGTGTCTGCCTGGAGAATTTTAAGGTATATTGAGTAATTTTTTTCTCCTGAACAAAAATGAAATCAGATTGTCCAAAAATCAGAGCAGAGAGTACATTGTTACTGAAAAAGACATTAAAATCTCCATAATTTTAAGGAGGAAAAGGAGATTTCCTTGCATGTTTCCCTCTTCTGACACAACCTCATCCTACCTCAACTTCTGCAAAACCTCCTACATGCTTTAAGAATGGAGAGGCCGGTTCCAGCACTTAGCTGGATTGCCTTTATTTTCAAGGGAAATGCACCTGAAAGCTTTGAATGTTCTCTGATCTCTCTGTAGACAGAAACATGTATCTTAAACAGATGTGTACAAACAAATTCATAAAGCTTCCCTGCAGACCATGCGCATCAAAGAACTAGCTGTTACACGCATTAATGAGTTAGAATTTACTTTTCATGCCCAGTAATCCTGCCATGTGAACCAGTATAAAAGGAGGTCTCTTCCCAGTGGTCTCCTATATAACAAAGAGAAAACCCTAAAAAAAACTCATTTATCAATGCAGCTGACTGCAGAACTCCACGAAAAAGCCCAAAGGAAAGGGGAAAGACGGCTTTCCAGAGCCCTGGTATGTAATACAAATGAGCTGCTTCTGACCTCAGCTATAAAGAAAGTGAAGTATCGAGAAACACCGTTTAATTGCTGGAGTTGGAATGATATAAAATCCTATGAGATCAAAATAAGACCTAGCCTGCAGGTTTATTTAAATCACCTCACATCAGGTAAATTTAAACTGTTGAATTTTAATATATATATATTGCCATATTAGGTACTAAACTACTAAATGACCCACACTGACAGAGCTGGAAAAAGCATGAAAGAGGCTAAAAGCCCGAACAATATTAAACCATTAGTTTATCAGCAGGGGTGTGAGAAATGAATATTCATGCAGTAGATAATATTTTTACGAATAGATTAACAGGTAGAGATAGGTGCTTGCTTTCATATTTAATTTTCACTCTTTCTCAAATGAAAGAATAAACTCATATCTATGCAGACCGCTTAGACTGAATTTTACTTGAATTTGAATAGCTGCAAATATTGACAACTTTAGTAAGGTTTGCTTTGTAAAATGGGTGGTTGGAAATTAAAGGAACGATTAATTTGAAATTTAACCATTTAAAAACCTATAAATTAAAAGTCATTCTTGACAGTACATCAGTTCAGATTGCGTGCTGTTTGGCTAGGAATTATCTTTGGGGTTTTTTTCTACTTTCTTTTCCCCTATTTGCAGATCACCAAGCATACATTAAAAGCAGTATAGTATCAGTAATACCAATAAAAATAACAATAATCAAATAACAATAGATAATCCAGAGTATCCAGCCTTAGCAGTCTTCCTAAATTTGTGATCACCTTTTCTAGATCTGTTTTTAAATTATTTTTGGATGACAGAAAAAGTAAAAGCTGCATATAAAGGAAATAGGAAATGATACTACGTAGTCTACTCAAAGTACACTGTTATCAAAGTGAGAGAAAGAGAAAAAGAAGCTTTGTTGTTCTGAGCCCTTAAATATGTAGTAAATGTATTTTTTAATGTATATGTAGTAGTACATACTACATACTAGTAGTACTACTAATAGATGTAGTAAAGATATTTTTTAAACATTTTTTAAAAACTTTAGATGACTAATCCCAGGGAACTACTGGCACAAGGTGATCTGCTGATCAAGAAGAGGATGTAAATAGAGTCAAATATCTCACTTGTTATTATCTTGCAGGATAATATGAAAGAAGAAAGTGGGATAGAGTTTAGGAACCCAAACAAGAGAATGGGTGGTGAAGAAATGTAAGCACCTATTAAGGGAAGTTTATCTGCAAAACTTGAGTGCAAGCTCAAAACGTTAGGAATGACAAACTACAAGCAAGACCCCTTACTGCCATTTGAGCTACTCTTGAGATTTTCATTTTTTCATGGTAAGAATGAGGTCACTCTGTTAATGATACCGTGTAGATTAAGGCAGGCAACAAAAAGAAGGCTGATCTCTCACCACCTTTGGCATTATTCCCCTTCCAAACTTTATTTCCATGCCTTTTAGACTGTATATTTTCATGTCAGACATTTCTTCTCAAATTGCATGGCGCTGTGCTCAATGGGGTTTTAGCTCACTTGACTTCACAGGTGAACATCTCAGTCCTGGTCATCAAGTATGTGTCTGCACCAGTGCTCTGATTCCCTTTCAAAGGAAACCTAAATATGGGAGTAGCAATGTCTCTGCTGTCCTCACCAGTAAGTTTTTTGCTTTGGATAACCAGGCTAATGGCTGCAGAGAGCATCAGCAAAGGCACAGTCACTTGGGATTTTGGTTCTGCTGTGACACAAGTGAACAAATATTGCTATGTAGCTAATTACAAATAACCAAAGTTTTTTCAAGGTGCTTACTTCTTTTGCGTGCCAGGCCTCACACCAAGAGACTTGTTACTGTGTGCAGGATTTAGGCTGAGTCATGTCCTCTTCATCCATAGGTATCTTTTTGTAAACACATTGACATTTGTCTGGGAAGTGGCTGCATCAGTAATAAAAGAAACACACAGTTGTTAAATATTTGTGGCTAAGTCTTGTCATAAGAACAGGCCTCTTTCAGAAGAGGTCCTATCCTAAATTACACTTGGTCATCACTTGCAAGAGTATGGGGTAGTTTCCTATTTTATGAACTAGATTTTCTTTAAAATATGCCATGGTGTTTTTTCCTGATTTGATTGTCTTTAATGGATATCACAATCTCTTATAGCCTTTTTTTAGAAAAACTACTCATACGTATAAGATAAAAGTCAGCTACCTACATCTTCACATTGTCTCCTTTTAGTTTCATACCCTGTGCCAATGAAGAGCCAGATATCCTTGTTCTCACACTCTTTGTATGTTCCCTGTATAGTTTTTTGAGCCCCTCAATTCATTCTCGCTAGGAATGCTGCATTGCCTTCACCAGCCACCCCTGCCTTTTGAAGGCAGAAGGGAGAAGGGTTATTTTCTGTAGAGTATGTGCTTCACTCTTCTAACTGCGTCATGAGAAGGAGCTTTGCAGGAATTATCGTTAGCCTAACTGCTGTAGGAAAGCATTGGTACCCTGTAAGCAAGAGGCAAATTTTGCTTCAAGAGTCTGACACTAAATCTTTCTGAGTTGCCACCACCTCATTTACGCTGCCCACGGATCCCATAGACCCCCTCCAGTTTGCTCTGGGAGAACGAGGCAAGTCACACACCTCCTCCGTGAGGAGGTACAGACAATGGTTCTGTCATAAAGATCGTCTATCCAAATTAAATCCAAGATGAAAGACTTAAAACACAGAAAATACCAGGAAAAGTGGCACTAGGGTTTGAGCAAGCTATAAATTCAGATCACTTTGAGTAATGAAAGCATTTTAAAGACCATGCTCAACTACCTATAAATCTAAGATTATTTTTACCTTTCAGGTTAGAGTCTTTAATGAGAAGCAAATTGAGAAAGCACAAGGATAATATATGATGAAAAATTAGGTATATCACCGAGACCAGCAGGGATATTTCAGAGATGCAAACAGAAATCACAGTGCTAAAATGGGGATTCATTTAACTTTTCTGTATGCCTGTGCTTGGTTACTGCTTCTAAGTCCTTCACCTTTTCCTCAACCCATTTGAGCAACAGTACTTTGCCTTCGCTGCCCCTTACCAGCCTCCTGCACACTTGACAGGCTGGTCAATGAGGGCACCAGAGCACAGCTCTTGGAGCAACAGCCCAAGATCTACACTCCCCTCAGACCACCCGTCTACCTGGGTGCTGCCCCCAGCACAGGACCAAATGAAACCACCAGCACTTCCAACCCCAGACCTGACAAGCTTAGCTTTATTTAATTATGTAAGTGAAGTTAAATTTCCCACTGGTGAGGGAAGAGAGGTCTCCAACTTTATCTCATGAAGGGAGAAACTGAGACAGACCCAGTCGGTGCATCCGACATTATTCCTGACTTTGTGTCTCCATCTTCAGCCACAACCACCCTTCAGTCATGCAGCCTTTGCATGGGGACATCCCAAGAAGTATTCTGAAGAATAAATAGCTGTGCACTGTACCAAACCCCCTCTAATGACAATGTGCTGACTACTGTCAACACATTATCACTCTGAGTTCAGAACAAACAAAATTATCAGGAGTCACGTACCAAAACTGATTAACTTACGGAATTTGTCCGTGGAATTAATACATACACTATTACAGACCAGTTGGGTTGTGCTGTTATTTGCAGATTTATAATGAATATGTATAAATTAATGGCAATTTCACATAACATAAAGCAAAATAATGCTTTGTATGATGTAACTGCCATGTAACTAGACTGTACTAGCTATTAAGTCTGATAAGACATGAGCTTATCTTCTTCCTATTGCACAGTCCTCATAGGTAACCTGGGATACAGCATGCAGATAATAATTAAAGCACATATATTTGCCCAGGAGCTGCAGCAGAGAGCTCTGAAGCTGCAGCATTTACAAGTGGACCTTGAAAAATACTTCAACCACAGCACAATAAATTGACCAGCTTTATTTACAACCCCTTTTATTCATTCATTACCTCCTCAAGAAGATATTAAGGAATGGATCTTTAATGCAAACAAGGCCACAAATTCTTACTGCAAGCTAAGCAGAGAGCAGTGTACACAGCTGAGAAGGTGAATCCACAGCCAAGAGTTGGATGTCATTACGGGACGAGTTTGGCAATGAAAAACAAGGTTTAACTCCTTTTCCCTACTTCTGTCAGACCGGTGTGTGACAGCTTGCCACACCAGAACATCCGCCAAAGGCACATGCTGGGGCATTTCGTATACAACCAATGCAGAATGGATTGTTACCATCACAGGCTTCATGCATTTCCGTTCGAAATACTTGTAATTTCTGTAAAGGACAGTATTACTTTGAGTCCTACAAGGAATTTAATAATCTCCTCAAAATTTGACCTACTGCTTCCAAAATTAAAGTGTGATCATTAGATGTCAGCAAACTGGATAAATGGTATGTAGAAATATCAAAATTTACCTATTTAAGAGATATTTTTTAGAATCTCAGATTCAAAGGTTATGTATCAAAGTGCTTTTGTGCCTCTGCAAGTCTTTTGGAGATTTTCGCTTAAATTCTGAAATATGCCTCAGATTGCTTGATGAAAACATTAAAATTGAATAGTATTCAAGATGATTTTGACCTGAACTTTATCTAGGCATTGCTAGGTCTGCTTATAGGCTACATGACAGACAAACCATAGAACGAAGTTCTCTGATTTCATCTATCTACAATCTTCAATGAAAACACAGCTTCTTTTACTCACAAAATGAAAAAAGTGGTACAAATGCAGACCTTAAGCAGACGTTGTGTTGTCATAATTTAATGTGATTGATACTTAGAGTACATGGATTTGTTTGAGTATCTTTTACTTCTGTCAAGGCATGATATTTTCTGCCTTTAACTCTCTGAAGTTTTTCAGCTGAAAGCTTTGGTGAAAATTCATATTTTATATCAAAAAACACCCCAGATTTTCTCTCTGAAGCAAACCTGAAGGAGGTGTGCTCACCACACTGCTCGCTGATGTCAGTATCCAATGATGAATAAAGCCCATACCACAAATGGCAGAGCCATTCACATTCATTTGCCTTCTGCCGGGAACATCTGCCTGAATCCACGTTTTCAAATTAATGTGTTATTTTTTGTACATCATTTCTTACTGATGTCACCTTGCAAAACAGAATAGTTATTCCCAGAGAGGGCAAAAGCAGATGTACTGTGTTCATATTTAACTCTACTTACATACACCAAAGTGTACTTCTATAATATTAATGCAGTTTTAATATAAAAATATGTTATCACTCCTTTCCAGAAATTATGCATAGGTTCTCAAAAACTTCCTTTGGAGGAAAAATAATATTATTCTGTGAAATGGGTTTTTTCCTACCATTTTGTTTTCTGATTTTATTTTCTTAAGATACTTTTACCCTTTCACAAAATGGGATTCAGTCTGTGAATTCACTGTGCAGAGCAACCTTATATATTGTGCAATGAAATTTTACACTAAACCAAGAACTATTTCCTCACAATTGAAGCAAGTAGGGGGACAGAGGCATATGCCAAAAATCAAGATTCAATTCACATTAACAATGTAGAATGATGCCTAAGAAATATGATACAGCCACTTAAGTTACTTGCACAGTATGTTAAAAGACAGCCTCAAGCAGCCACTTAAAGTTGATAGCCTGACACCAAGTCGACTCTTAGGATTTTCTTGGCAGGTAATCAAAGTGGGTGGAGAAGTGAGATAGGTAAAGGACTGGACACTGTGGAAAGGGCAGAATGGAGACAAAGAGATTGAAGAGGAATCACTTGTTATTAACCCCGGCAGGTTACAGTCTCACTCTTCTCTGCAATCACACTGCCTTTCTGCTTTCCTAAATAATGAGGAGAAATTAGGATGATTACGCTCCAGTAATTCCTTGATGAAGCAATTCTACTCCTGAAATGAAAAAGCAATGAGGAAAATTGAGAAAACCAAATTCCCTTCTTTCTGTTTTTTTGTCTTTGTTCCTCTCTATTTTTCATTCTTGCAAAGTTCAATAAAAGCATAGAGCAGGGATTCATGTGTTGCAAAACCCAAAGGGAGCATTGGAATTAGGTAGTCTCACCCCAGACCTTGCAGTGGGAGACACATCTTCGCAAAGGAAGGGGAGAGCAAATATAATCAGAGACCTCCCAGCTCCACTTGCCTCACTGATATTGGTACCAAACTGCACAGTGTTGTGGATCTAATCTAAGTTGGCCCCACTGTACAATACGCAGTGCAGAAACGGGAAGGGGCCATCTACAAAGTAAAAGAGTTGTGATGGTCCAGTTTTGGAATAAAAACAGTGTGTCACGTGCTCAGTATTGCATACAATGGGAGTGGGAGCACTTTAATTGTTATTTTAATCCTATATACCTGGAGCCGATCCCTTCAAAAAGCATTCCTGGAGGTCTACATTGAAGTTGTAGAACAAACTTGCATGCAGCCAGGGTAGGGGTGCTCCCACGGCCCACCCTGGGTGAGCAGTTCAAGGGACCCACACGACTTGGGAGGAGACGCTTGTGCGGGGAGGGGATACATGTGCTTCTCTGTGTGCGTGCACTTGTGTGCATGGCTGTGACTAGACCTTGGGATTTACTGTAGAAGGGTCTTTACAAGTTTGTAGGTGTTTCCTACTGTCTTATAAATGTTAATTTTCATAGTTTAACTGTTGCATTTCTGATATTGATCCTGAATGTATAGTTCACTGAGTTGCTGGTTAACTATGTCCCATTAATTTATCAGTAAATCATTTAGTGTTTTGAACTCAGCTTTTCTTTCCCTGTGATACTCCATTGTCATTATGTTCTTTTATCACATGGAAAGTCTCATTATTTGCCAGTATGAACACTGAGAATTTTTGATATGCATGCCTTTGCCATCTTCAGTGTATGAAAAATAACTGAAATAAAAACCAAAAGTGTTTATATATAATTTACAAACATTTCTAGATGTTATTCATGCAAATAAGCTCCCAGTCATTAGCAAAGGGCTATTAATCTGAACAGATCAAAGAGCAGGTCATTGCAAACCTGCTCTCACTAGTTCTCAAGCCAGGTGTATATTGATAGGTGAGAGATCTAGGGTTTTGAGTTTTTTTCCCCAACTACTACTGTTGAATATTCATTACATAAAAATGAGCAAAAATAATGGTGTATTGTCTTTATGGATTCATAATTACCTTTTCAGGAGAAGAAAGTCCTCCACCTCCAAATCGGGCAAGAACAGCAGTACTGTAATTCTCTTGTCTGGACTTCTTCACAAAGGGAAGACCCTTTTCACAGTGCTTTATGTGCTGATAAGGTTCCTGCATGCAAGGTAGATGAGTTTATCCCTAGAGTGGCAAGTACTTAGGCAAGATACTTCAACTCTGTTGCCTGTTATTGCAACTCTATTATTAAAAAGAAGGGTCTTTTCAGTGGTCGCCTGTGTTTAGATTATTATGGGTTTGGAACGTGTGAACACCTTTTGCTACATGTGCATACAGTATTTAACACAGTAGAGACCCGAAAGATTGCCTATTACCTAAAAATTGGTTCTAAACAATTCACTCCAGTAATTCTCCCTGTGAAAAACACACACTCACAGACAAAGCCGCTGTTCCAAGGCTCCTCTGTTGGCCACGCATCGATGAACAAGACCTGCTGTGTCTCACAGGCAAGAGTGATCTCTCTGTCCTAGCTTGAACAAGTATTTGTGATAAGGCACAGCATCACAGGGACTCACAGAGAAGAAAAAACAGCTGCTCCCATGTGATTTTAGTACCCATGTCATTACAGTTTCTCTTTTCATCAGTGCTTAGGAGCTTGTATTAATTCTGGAACTACCATTTTTGAGCTCCATTTCCAGACATCCTCTATTGCCATATATCTAGCAAACTTCTTTCTTTACCACTTTTTCCAGTCCTTCTGCTGCTGGGTCTTGCACAGTTGGACTCAATTTGCCCATCTCTAGACATGTATAAAAGCTCACAAGAGCCCATGAAGGAAAGACTGAAGAAGAGTGAAATAAAAAGTGAAATGAGATTCAAAAGGCCAAGAAGGAAATGAAAGTGAGGTCATAAAGACAGCATTGTCACCTGAATCCAGAGACTATGGGCAGTGGAACAATTTCAACTGGTACACCAACCTGGGATTTACTGCATAGCAAAGCAGCAGTTGGATCAGAAGTAAAATTTAAACAAGTAAACCTGCAAGTAATACAGAAACGCTTAAAGAAGAGCTGTGAAAATCTGGTGGACTTTCTCCAAGTCTACTTTGTTTCAGAATTTGCCATCCAAATCCTTCTTTGAAGCTCCTGCAAGGTAGATAGTGTCTTTGAAGAAGATGTTAAAACCTGCTAATTGTCAAGACTGTCCCTCTGACTGCTGATTTCTAAACCTTCTGGCATTTTGTAAAATAGACAAAGACAGAGTGAGCAGCGGAAAAAGCAGAGGGATAGCTGTGTTACAATCCTTGCTCATTTTGTTTTCAACCAGCAGCTTTTGAGAAGATTCCAGGTAGTGTGCACAATACCTATGAAAAAGGTTTTCTATGAAAAAGATTATCACATTCCTCTGAGCACTCTGAAGTTCAATATCATAAAGGAAATAAATTCAACTTATCCAAAGCCTTTTGGCTAGTCTCTGACCTTATCTTCATCACTTTTACACCAGCCTGGCCACTGGTTTCAGTGGGATCAGAGTAGAGTACCCAGGAAGGAAGTGCAGCAACTGGAGGGATGTCAGCTTTGAGACCAATGGCAGATGAAGCAGACATTATTAGTTTGTAGAAAATTTGAACTATTCTGATTTGATCTCTGGAATTTAGGATAATAAAAGGCAAAGGAAATGTTTTTCTCTAATTATTTAGTCATACTCTTTGGCGGGTTGTTGCTGTTGAACTCAATAACTTCCTGCCACGAAAACTGTCAATCACAGTTGCAGGTGATACTAAAGAGCTTAGATCATTTATGTACTCATTCACTCCCCCAAGTTGAGAGTCTGGGTTATGGTGCACAGACTTTCTCAAGAGAAACAACTAGTCTAAAGTGGAAGTTGCGTTATTACCTCCAATCCTATGGGGTTTTTTCAATTTGAATTCTTGTATTTAGCTAAATGAAATTTCTTCTAAGAATAAGCCTCAGTAAAAACCCAGTTGTCAATGCAACACTCCTCACAAAATCCCAACGTTATTTTTTTTCCAAATCACCTGATCGATAGCAAATGCTGATACATGTTTATAAGATTTTGTATGGAGATAATTATAAAATGTTGTGCTTATACTAACTCTGTTAAAACATAAATTAGAAAATCTTACTCTGACAGATGTAACCAAGCCAGTAAGAGTGGAAGAATATTTATAGATTGATCTGTAGCAAGCAGGAAGTACTGGATGACTGATTTTTTTGGAGAACTTACACAGACAACTCTAGCAGAAGTGTGTTACAGCAAAAAAATTTATATCAGGGTTCTTTGCCTTTTTAACACTAACAGTGTAATTAAGCCCGACTTCTGCCCAAGGTTTCCCACACATACAAACACTCAGTGAGTATGAAGCATAGGGTGCTTCTGGAGCATAATAGATCTGCTTTGCAGGTGCTTTTCAGCTGTAGTTCACCCATGCAGTGAGTCTAACTCTTCCAAGAAGTATCAGATGTACCATGTGTGAAGGAGACAGCTGATCGGAGCACAGACTGTGGAGACCTCATCAGGCTTCCAGATGGACATTCACATGAAAGGTAAGGGAAGGAAATAATGTAGAGGGGTTTCTGTGGGGTTTTGGACCACCAGAAATCTTTCACCCAGACACATGGTAGCACTAATTACATAATGGCTGCTAATATTTTCTATGTATGAAGCTGGTGCCAGTTGCCAGAGGTTTTAACTTCCAGTCCTGCATCTTGTCCCTAAGGAACACAGGATTTTCCATAAAGCTCTTTCAGTTTCACTCCAGGTCAGGGCTGATTTCACTACCCATTTCATTGTACAGGGGGAGAAGAAAGCTGTAGGACTATAGGCTCCCATGGCGTACCAACCAATCCTTGGTGGTAAAGGTAGCTATGATTGCCTTCAGATGAACAACCCTGACACAAAGAAAAAAGTAACACACTTTTTTTCTGATTCAGTGAACCACTGGTTAGACTCAATAGCTTGAACAAGCTGGAGGAAAGAGCTATCTCAGTCCTGCGAGTCTTCTCTCCCTCAACAAACCTGGCAGGAGGGCATGCTACAGATGGAGAGAAACAAGCTGGAATCTTGTCCAGTAGTAAAGGAAATTTACCCAGGACTTGCTCAGCCGAGATGAGAGCCCCAGGGAGGAAACCCATGTCTGAGTTGCCATCAACACAGAAGGATGGCTGCAGTTCTTGCATTTGAGCAGAGCACCGAGGGTCAAGCCCAGCTGCACTTTCAGAGCCTACTCGCTGATGCCTTCATTGCACAGTGCAACACTCTAATCCCCAGGCATGCTCTCTTCTAAGGGCCGGAGATTTGCAGCAATTTGTTGCACATCTCCTGGGGATGTTTCTTTTATGGAGTGGTAAAGGCAGCTTTCAACACTGCCTCCCCCTCTTCCCAGTCCTGTCTCTCTCCTCGTTCATACATATCATCCAAAAAGTCAGCATCCTCTGATGACCCCAATCTAACACTTCATTTCTCCCTGCAGACAGAGTAGCTATTTTTAATTTTTGCATAATGATCAGCTTATTCAGGAGTTGCATCTTTACTTCGTATTTGCTACTGTCTGACCCCTTTAGTGTCTGCCATTCTTCCTTTGAATTTCTGCTGAATTATACATTTAAATCCCTTCACTTGTTCTTATAATATGTCCTTTTCCTTTCTAGTTGCCACTTTTTTCTGTGTCATGCTGCTTCTCTGAAATTTGTTTCTGGACTGCTAAGTGACTCAGCTTTTCTAATGACTAAGGTCATTTCTTAACCCATTATTTTCTGATTGTAATCACTGATTTTTATGTTGTTCAGCACAAAATATTTCAGCAGCTTCCCACAATAATCCCAATAACAACGGACATCTTTCCTTAAATTTCACTTCGTAACAACTACAATAATCTGAGAACATCAATAATATATTACCCGTTGCTCTATGAACTGGAGGGACACTTCTTCCACAGGGAAGTGCCTAAGCACCAACTAGTTTCCTACAGCATAACTACTTACTTTTTTAACATTCCCGATTTCTTTCTTCTCTTTTGTTCTACTCTTAAAGTTATATAAATTGCAGAGTCTTTTTGCAAGTCTGACAGGAGTATTCCGAAAGATTGCTTCAAGGAAGAAAAAAACCCAACTAGTCTGGTTTATACCCCTTTGCCTTCTGATTTACAGTAGAATTTTATAAAAATTAAAATATTGTGGTACCTTGTAGGGAGGCATGAGCCACGACTAGAGTTAAAGAACACTCTTTTATTCAATCTATCAATGCATTAAAAAAAAACCACATAAATTCACCCTTTTCTATTTCCTTCTGCTAAGTGTTTCTGCATTCACTCCTGGATAATCCATTCATTCCTTTTGAGATTCTCAAAACACAAGCCAAAGCTACTTTTTGAAACAAGATACCAAAGTATCTAAGCACCCACATAAAAGGTAACCATTCTCATATAAGTCATTCACACCTACCAAACTATTGCAACAAGCAGGAGGCAAGCCTTGCAGCAGGCCACCAGGACCACTGAGCCACCACAACCTCCCTGGCCTTGTGGCCCCTCTGCCATGCTCCTCAGACACCTACCTTGCTCAACTCTCACATTGTTACAGCCCTCCAAACCGATACTTAGTACTTCTCCTTTGCACTCTTTTCTCCTGGGAACTATGTCCATTCATTCTTAAAATGATTGGGGTTTGGGGTGAGTGGTTGTTTTCTTAAATCTTTATCAGGCAGGATGGTTAGAGGAACACTTGTGTGGGTATCCCAATAGAGACACCACTTGGGTTTTTGACACTGACAAGACTTTAGCACACCAAAGCATTCCCAGTAACCATAATTTAAGTTCTGAAGGAATTTAGCATAAAAACCACAGGACTTCAGGCAGCAGAAGAATAAGGTATTGATATGCTAAATTTTGAGCTACATCTTGTCAAGGTCTTATTGAGTTGTGAGATGTGTCCGACCCCTTTTGCACAGCTGTCCATTAAGTTTCATGAACTCAAGATGCTAAATTCCCTTATGCTCCCCTGACATCAACATCAGGGGCAGAAACTTGGTTGTCTGAAAGTCAACAGAAGTTTGCAAGAAAGCTTGTTTTCTACTTCATTAACACTGTTTTAGAAAGACAAGTCAAGGCCAGAAGAAATAGAGTTCAAGCTGCTTTTCTCTGGGGGTATTGCAAATTATCTGTTATTGGTTTCTGCTCCAGAGACCATCACTGGGCTATGGAGATAGTACTGTGCACCACCCTGTGTAAACAAGTCACAGGACATATAGAAGATAATCGTCCAGAACAATCCAGCTTTGTGACTATTCAATAATACTAGTATCACCTTATTGAAGGCTATTATTTTTTATTTGTTTTTGGAGGAAATGTTTTGCATGCTATTAACTTGGGACACTTTCGCGAGGTTACTGCAAGTTTAGAAGATTTTTCAGTGAAAAATTGTGAGTTTTCTTTCTAGAAGCCCAAACGGTCTCTGCTACGATTGCTAAGAGTTGTGTCCCTGTCTACAGTGCAGATAAAAAAGCACAACCTTTCAAGGAATCTTCATATTGGTCTGTTGTTTTGTCCTGCAAATAAAGATTATACTGACAAAAAAAAATTATTAAACAAGAGAGCATTCTTTATTAGGGGTTATATTACCTTATATCATTACCTATATGCTACCTTATACACATACTTTTATATATTACCTTATATATACCTTTTTATCACCTTACCACAGAGAAGACAGTTAAACTTCAGTTTGGATCATGATTTAGTAAAGTATGGTGTCCTGCTAAAAGGAATTCAAGGACCAGCCTTCCTTACTGCCCATAGGGAGCAGCACAATCAGTCATGTATTGCTAAGTCCAGAGAGTGCACGCTGATATTCAGTACTGTCAAAAGTTTCTTAAATTTTGTCTAGGTGATTGGAGAATTTTAAGACAGGGGGAAGAAAAATTAAGACATCGCAATTGGGAGTAATGACAGCTAGACAAGAGATCAGTTTGGACATATTCATTGTCGTTCAAGAGAATAACAAAAGTTAGACATCTCTTTATTCTAGAGCAAGACTGTTTGTTTTATGCCTACATGCAGTGGACAAATCTGGTGGACGCACATTTCATGCCTGCCAACCATTGCGGTGTCTACAGGGCTACTACTTAGCCTTCTCTCTTGCTTGGGGAGCAAAAGGAAGAACAAATCTTCCTGAAAGGTTTTGATCATATGTTCAAGCACTTAAAGCACTCAGGGAACCTAAGGTTACAGTGGCATTTTGTTCATGGATAGTTGTTTCAGCTCAATATTATTAACACCAGGATATTCAAAGCACTTCTGACAATAAATGTCATAATTGCCAGTAGCTTTCTAAAGGTGGATCCACTGCCTCTTTTGTCAGCATTGATACTATCTTGGGTGGCCTAGCAGTGTCCTAGTGCATTTAGAAAAGGGAAGAATATTAAGGCATCTGTGTAATTAAGAGTGATGATCCTATATTGCAGGAGGGCTACTATTCCAGCCAGTTTGTTAAAGACTGGATTGGGATTGCAGCTCTGTGTTTGTTTACCCGATGAACATCTGCAGAGAAATCTGATGTCGTGTTTTGCCAGGAATTTTTACTGGAAGGGAGCTAAAATATTTAGTAGCTTGATCAGTCTGTTTCTGTGCCCCAAGGAGTATATGGAAGTGTGTCAGTTCTTGTTATTTCAGCTACAGTTCTTGTATGTCCTTATCTAGGTGCTGATTTGGCAACTCAGACAAACTCCTACATAGTTTAAATAAGGTGCTGATTTGGCAGTTCAGACAAACTCATACATATCTTAAATGGGACCCTGAGACTCTCCTAAAGTTTACTGATGCCTAAGAGCTTAGCTGCTAGTAAATGTTTTTAGGAAAAAACTCTCTTCCCACAAAAGCCCCTGGCAATTATGTCACAAAATCCAATCAGCAGAAAAATGAAAATTGTCTTCAGAGGCTTATATTTCATTGTGGTCTTACAGTATCTAGATCAATGATGTTTGTTTCTGATTTAAGTCACTGAGAAGGGTCTTCATACATCAAAAGATTATTTGCTTATTCAAATACATATATGTTTTTGGTGGATGAATCCTGAAGAAACCCCACTTTTAGCTTCTTTCTCTCACTTAGAATAAAACAGGAGTAACTTGAACTTCCCCAGACAAATTTCATGTAACTGCACTGAAATCTTGACGAGCAGGCCACTACCTAAATATATCTCATAAAGAAACCTGTGAGGTCATAGGTAGGATTCAATGCAATGACACAATAAAAAGTTATTGTCAAGCAAGAAAGCTGATCGTATGCCCACAGGTGCTGGGTGTGTGCCTGGATCTACTCTTGCTATCAGCACTTGGGTCCTGGGCCTCTCAAAATGATTCAGGACTGGGGGAAAAGACACTCTTGAGCTGAGGAGCCACATGAGCTAACAATACTAGGAAACTAATAGTGCAGAGGGAACCTTATTTCACAGACTAGCCAGACGGTTTCCCTCCAATGCTCTGGTTGTGGCTATTGCTCACTGTCAGTAACGTTTGTCACTGACGCTTGCCAGTTTCCTCATTTTTGAAATGTGAAATTGTCTTTCTTTCTTTTTTTCCTTTCCTTTCCTTCCTTCCTTCCTTCCTTCCTTCCTTCCTTCCTTCTCCTTCCTTCCTTCCTTCCTCCCTTCCTCCCTTCCTTCCTCCCTTCCTCCCTTCCTCCCTTCCCTTCTTACTTCCCTTATTTCTTTCTTCCCTTATTTCTTCCTTTCCTTCTTTCTCTCTTTCTCTCTTTCTCTCTTTGTTTCCCCAAAATATGCATCTCTGATCCAAAAAGGCATCTTTTCAAACTGTTTAGCAGTTCTCAATTCAAAATGAGGTATTTCAGTGAATGGTAACAATGCCTGCTGATACAGCATCAGGTTCAAAAGTGACCAAGCATTCATCAAACATCAGCTTTTGTAGTAATGAAAAGAAGCTTGTTTGAGAGCAGTGTATGAGCTTGAAAATATATTACAGAGCAGAGTAAGGTTTATGCTTTCTTACGTGGCCAAGGTGAAATTGTTTTGCATGGGTACCTTGGTATAGATACATATTCTCTCTAATTTTTTCCAGGTTTGGACAGGTGTGACAGTACTAACCCTGTGGCAAGGCTTTGAATTTACTCTGATGCAGTAAAATACTTCCCTTATTCAAAATAATTCATCACATTCAACAAAACACTGTTTAAGTTGGTAACAGGAGGTGATACTCACAGAGCAGAAGTGACACGGGGTTCAGTGTGGAAAGCAAGTCACATTCTTTTCCTTGCAGTGCTACACACACACAGACAAGGATCTGAAAGTCAAGTCCAGATCTTGCGTTTCATAATGCACTGCAACTTCTTTAAGACTTTCATCTACAGGCTTTAATGATATCTGAATGTTGTTCTTTTCTTTAACCAAAACGTCACTTGGGATCACAACTGTTTCCCACCTCTGTTGTAGAAGTGGCTCCTTCCTTGGTTGACCAATACCAATTCTCATCTTTCAGTTTCCCGGACAGATCAGCAACAGAGTGAGAAAGTACAAGCCTTTTAACTGTGTGCAACAACAACAGCAGTCTCCAGACCCTCCTTTTCTCTTTAAACGCACAAACATGAAAGCTAACGGATAGATGGAGGTGAAATCACTCCGTCATTTACAGCTCACTATTGTATCTGGAAATATCTTTCGCTCTTTCTCTACCTTTTTATAAATCAGGGTAAGTACTCTCGAGCTAGAAATGTGCACATACTATTACAAAACAAAGATACTTTAATATTCAGAGGAAAGAACAATGGGGTAAAATATTTGCATTTTTCCATTTTATCATGCTTTTTACCACCTACCTTGAAGTAATTTCTTTCCAACCTGGAACACTAAATTATGAAAAAAAATAAAAATGAGAAGCTGATAAAAACAGTCCTAAGAAATAATCACCCAGTTACAGACAACTTACAAAATGCTTCCCTCTTTCCTTATTCAGGAAAAGGAAGATAATAAGTATGCAATCCCTTCCTGCTTCCTCGTACTACGAAATCTTGGAAAAATCTACAACCTAAAGCAGTCAAGAAGCAGCTCAAAATGTGGGGAAAAGCTGTCCAGGGCTAGGTTATTGCATTTGCAAAGATGGCTTGAAAACCTTTTTCACTCTCTACATTCCTAAAAGAAGGGAGAAAGGCAGCTGCTTCAGGTCCTGCAGCATAAGCACCTGAATGCTCAAGACCCCAACTGAGACTCATCCTGTACTCACCTGTATTTGTATATTACTACTGAATTGCAAGGAATTATCTCCTGTATTTGAGTAAGAATATAACTCCTCGACATATTTCTGACATTTGTGAAATATAAACCACCATGAATACCAAAGAATTTGTGTCGATTTAATATTATTCATCACACATGTAAGATACGGATAATGGACACAGCAGGTTTCTGGATAGCTTTAGAAATTAGGAACCTTCAACTCTAAGATCTAAAAGATCAGAGTTTTCTAGTGAGAGAGGCGAGCATGTCCCTGCACCGCTCCTCACTGGCCTAAGCTAGTGAAATCCTCAGGAATGGATATGTCTCCATCTATGGATGGGCAGTGCAAAAAGACCACCACCACACTACAGCACTGAGCAGCAAGCATTTGTGATGTTCCTTTCTACTATTTCACCTTTCCTCAGATTGAGGTTCGTCGCTGTGCCTAAGGTGTAAATCCATGTAGAGCTTCTGCTCTGCTTTTGCACTAGCTCTGGGTCTGCCCCAGGGATCAGTGTTGGGACTTGATCAGGGAAGTTGGAGAAAAAAGCATCAGACAATTTTATCTCCACAGAACACAATAATCTTCAGCTACTCAGCCAGCTCCAAGGAAAACACCTGTAATTGTGCAGGATTTCAGCATATATGTCCTGTCCCTCAAGTGCAGCATCGTTTTAACAAGTCTCAGCGTCTCTTTAGTAATACAAATCAAAGCAGTTGGAAAAGTGAGCAGGACCATGCTGGAAACTGTAAATACTTACATCTCCTGCATACTACGAACAGACAAGGAGACCCTCCAGTTTCCATGCTGGTTGGAAAATTCTTGCTACTGCTGTCCCCAGATCTCATAAACTATGTGAGAATAGTTAGGTCCATAGTAGACAGAAGATATGTGAAACTTCAAAATAGGCACGTCTAATTACCCCCACTGAAAATTAATATAATTATGTTGACTTTGAAGATATTTACTCTAGATGAGTATTTTGCCCTTGATAATTATGCTAACCTTGATAATTATTTTTTTTGAAGTTGTATAAAGCAACACCAAAAAAACACAAAGATCGCATCACAATGTTTCTAAGTTTAAACCAAAATGTTCATGATAATGGAAAAACTAACCCTAGAGATGCTTTCTGGGTTACCAGGGCTCCATATCAGCCCAACATATCTGCTTCCAGCCAGATGCTATTACCTCTCACATTGAGTAGGGATCACTGGAGCTCCTGTCACCAGGTAACTCACCCAAAAATTTTTTATTATTTATAGTTTTTCACTATTTGATACAGTTTTGTTACATTTCAGAGATATTCCCTCTTTTAGATTATCCATCTGGCTTACAGTAGTGGACCTTGTATAGTGGTATTGCATGGGAGAGAGTGGAGGGGAAGAGGTGCCACCTCGAAGACAAAACACAGGACAATAATTGGCAAACCATGCCCTTCCCTGGGAGGTCTGTGCTGACCCGTCTGCGTCAGAAATGCCACCAAGGCCCACTGAGCCATTAGGATGTTAGGGTGTTATTAGAAATTAAAAGATTCCATCTTGCCATTTCATCTCGATTCTGACTTTCATTTTAAATTACTTTGTCTCTTGTGCCCTGTTAAATAGATTTGTTATGCTAAATTTTCGCCAAATAAATAATGAGCTTCCTAATTAGCTTATGTTGAAGCAAGACAAGGATGAAATTATATCCAACCTTCTTAGTGTCTGGGGCCCTATGAAAAAAACACACTGAAGTTACTATAAACTGTGCAACTCCACAACACAGTAGTTGTTACCATGTTCATTTACAGCACTTTGATGCTGTGGGAAGCAGTTGCTTTGAATGCTTCTGAGAGCAGAGAGCTTAGCTCCCATCACAGAATTCTCACAGATAACTGCAAACTACAGATGAAAATTCTGGTAAGTAGTGCAAGAAAAACATGCATTCACATATATCAAATGAACAAATAACTGACACACTCCTCTAAATTATTAATTATTACTTTATTTTATTTTTACCCTAAATAATTCATAACCTAAGCCTACAGGCAGAAATAACCTAGGAACTCTGACACCTTTTCAGGGTTTAAAGGGGACCTGAGCTCCTATTCCAGCTCTGAAATAGGGTCTCAGCCTTGTGCAGCAGATAAATGCATTGGAAATTTTTGCCAAAAAAGATCAAGAGGGAATCTCTGCCTCCACCTAAGTCAATGGTAAAATCTTTATGAGCCACAATCAGCTCAGCCTTTAGCCCTAAACTGAAGATCCCATAGACCACTTAACAGAGGAAAACCAAGACTCTGGGAGGTCTGTCTGCTGTCCTAGGCAAAACAATACCTGTCATACCAGCTGTTACTCTTGCTAGCGCTAGTATTATTACTTTTCACTAGAATTATTATTAGTATTAAATTTGCTAATATTACTGCTAGTATTGACTTCCTGAAGGATTACTACTCTGTCCAGACAACTTTTGGTATTTTTACATGGTAATATTTCTGATCAGATGCACATACCTCTTGTGCTGCTCTTTTCAAACATTGTATTTAATGAGAAATTCAGGCAGAACATAAATTTTTGTCAGGAGTTAGATGCTGAAAATAGTGCAGATGAAGCATAATAAGTACAAGCAACTTTAATAACTAACCAAAGAACACATCTAATCTATCAGCCATGGCAAGTAGTTTCTTCTTGCATGGGAGAAATCTCATGGAAATACGTTATGAAAAGTAATTAGACACATGCATTAACTCTTTTGTCAAGAAAGAGAAATATCTCTTAGCTGCTAGTGTTCACCATGAGATAAATAACCATATGGCATAGTTAGCAGCAGAATGAATCATAAAAAAGGGGAGCTGTTCACCAGATTTGCTAGAAGCTAGTGAAGTCTCACTAGTAGAAAGAAGACTTCATATTTAAACAACATCTCTATTTTCACCAGATGAAAAGAAGAGAAGCATGAATTGATTGCTTAGAAAGTAAATATTTTAGTAGAAGACCATAAACCTAAGATGTAAGAATTGCGTCACTAGCCCAGACCAAAGGTCCATCTAGTTCAGTGTCACATCTCCAACACAGGTCAGAAATAGGGACTAAGGTAAAGAGTAAAAGAACCAAGGCATGTGGTTTAGATTGGCTATTAGGGAAAATTTCTTCACTGAGAGTTATCAAGTATTGGAACACGCTGCCCAGGGAAGTGGTTGAAATATCCCTGGAGGTATTGAAAAGATGTGTAGATGTGGCACTTAGGGACATGGTTTAGTGGTGAACTTGGTAGTGTTAGGTTAACGGTTGGACTCAATGATCTTAAGGGTATTTTCCAACCTAAATGATCCCATGATTCTATGATTTACAATAGTGGATCAGTCAGGAGTAAGGGACAACTTTCCCCTGTGATACTGAGGCATGATGCCTCAAAATGTGCAATCCTGTCTGGAGCTGGTCCTTGATGAGCCCTGCCTGATGTTATTAACTCTCATATTCAGTGGAATCAAGGAAGTCCATTTAAAAATATATTGCTTACAAGTGACACATCCTAGAGTTAAATTCAGCATAATCCACCATATATAGGTATGGCAATGCCAATGCCACTCAGCTGAGATATCTCAAACAGCTTCCAGTTTCCTCTTAAGTATCTAATGTTGATGGTACATGACAGAAACTTGTTTTGAAATATAATTTAACAGGTGCATTTTATGCTTTGTCAAGACAGACAAGTGCTGCAGAGCTTGATGATAGCATAGCAGGTGCAATGGTAAACTTAAAAAGTTTATACTTGTATTAATGCTACAACACAAAGAAGTTATCATCTGTATCACCAATTTCCCTAATGGATTTATTATTATCACTTTTAAGAAAGAAATCCTAGACAACAATATGTCTAGATGGTCAAATTAGTGTTCTCAAAATATAAGCATAAAAGCAGTGGGAGAAAATAGATCTCATCATAAAAATATAAATTACCTCACAACAAATACTGAACATGTGGTCTTGAGAAATTAAATCATTCCAGGAAGACTAAGACTAAGACCTTGTGTTCAGGTGAAGAAAGATGAACTTTAAATCTGTATAAACTAATTTATTTTAACTCATCATGTGTTCATGTTTGCTGTAATATAAATATGTAATGTGATTCAGAAATAAAATCAATATCATTTATAAGTGGGTGCTATATAGGCTGCTTCGCTGTTACCAACGTACTGTAAGAGGAGACCTCTTCTCTCAAGGAATTTGGTCACCGTTAAGTCATATTTTTTACTTTTATTAGAATTCTATCTTTCAGGGTATAATTTGGACAGTGTCTGGGAATGGGGAGGAAGGGATGAAAGAGAGAACCACAGGGAAAGTAACTTAAGATTGAAGACCCAAGTGTACAGAAATCAGAGTCAGAATAAGGTCAGCTGCAAAGATTTAGTCATATCCCCTGGTGTGCAGAGCTGTTCGGCTGATAGGTGGGGACTGTGTAACAAGATGAATGACCATAGGTGTAACAGGGAGGTTTCTTCATTTATACTGTTAAACACTGTCCTGAAGAGTTGGATTCCAGCCCTGATATCTACCTCAGAGTTCCTATGTAACAGGAGGCAAGTTGCTTCAATATTTTACAGATCACTAAGTGAATGACACGTTTTTTCGAGTGCCACTGAGCAAGGGGGAATGTAGAAGAGCTGAGCCCTCAGAGCTGTAGCTGAAGGCAACAAGAACTGGTCTTTGACTACTTCATGTGACATGTGACAGTGAATCACTTTGTATCTCGAAACATTTTAACGTGTTTTTCTGGTCGCTCTTAAAATCATCCTTTTTTCAGTGAAATAGTTATAAATACTCCTTTTAATTCACAAAAATATATGAAGTCTTGTGTTTAAGGCACTCAGACAGTACAGCGACAAACATCTTTAAAAAGCCTGTGAAAAAATTAATTATTCTATCTTGACAGTAGGGTTTGAAGTGTGTATGATCAAGAAGGAAGATAAATTAAATGTCAAATAATTGCTCATGTAACCAAGCACCAACCAGGCATGGGTCACTTTGGAGAAAAACAAGTGTGCACGAAATTCCAGTATCAGAAGATATAAAGTGGCAGCTGAAATGAGATTGGAGACATAAGTCTGACACTCTGTGCTGTTTAAGTGTTTGACTTTGGAACCCCCTAATCCTGTTCTTTTATCACCGAGGGTGGAGTGAGTTCATTTTTTAAATCAACAGAAAGCCACTATTCAAAATAAGGCTACTGTTCGTCACTGATTAGGCATAAAACCACCTTACTCTCAGGAAAAGTTCATGAAGCTCTTCAGATGCCTTGCAGATAATCCCAAAACACTTCATAATAACACCAGGGTGACTTAAGTACAAAATCACGTCACCACAGCTCAAGAGGTGAGATTTACTAAAAAAAAAACATGTAAATGTTCCTACTTGTCTGTTGAGCTGCTTGTTTGTCTTTTGTGAATAAATGGAGGCTTCTGCCTGCACCACGATGCTTTCAGAACCACTGTATCTCATGTACAGGGTCATATTTTTGGACGAAATATTAGTATGCTGGCAAGCAACTGGCTACATTCTGTTATAAGCTAAACCTGTCTGTTTCTGAGATTCAGTTTATTTTAGGACATATTAGCAGATGGTGAAAGCCACTAGGCTCTCTTTTTAAAGCTTTGTCCTCCTTTCATTCCCTCTTACAGCTCTTTTGGAAGGACCAAGCAACACTTTCAGTATCCACAAGTTAAATGTGCCCTTTGAAGATGCTGCATACTAGGCAAGGCTGTTGACATTTCACTTGAGCTCAGGTCAGCCCCTGCCCCCAGGCAGGATGAGGGAGGGTTTTATAGAAACTTTCAGAATCGCTACTGAGAGAGCAGACACCAACACGTCCCCCAGACATCTCCCGTCATTGTCCTTGCTGCATGACCAGACTCTGCACAGACTATCCTTCAGCCACCTGCATCAGCAGTGCTCCCACTGTCAGATGAAAGAAACTGGTGCCCATCTCAGCTGGGAGTGCTCAGCCTCTCTGCAGAGGTGGATGCTGGTTTGGAGAGACAGAAGATGGTGGGGTTTTTTTGTTTTCTGGGTGTTTTTATCGGCAGCATGTGTCCTTGTAAGAATAGTGGTTCATTTTCTTGGAGGGTGGCTAACTGTAATAACAGTAACAGGGCTGCAGAATTTAACCTGACTCTTTTTCTCGCCCTCATTTCTTGTAAAATTACCATCATTGGAAAAGCTTTTGGCCTTGCCTTCTCTAACACACAATCAACAGAAAGATCTTAGTTATGAAGTAAAGGAGGGTCAGCAAAAGGGCCAGTCCTCTAGAACAGGAGCCTTGTAATTTCTTCCAGGAATTACATCAGCTGTGTACGCATCATTGTGTCAGGAGAGCCATGATGTCTGAAAGGATGAGTGCTAGGTTAAGGTGAAAAAAATGTAATACTCAGACCTAAGGGCTGTTGAACAGACACTCACAGTCTGTTGAAAAGGAAAACAAACTTGCTGGGATCTTGGCACGGGGTCTTGTTCATGTTTAGAATCAAATCTTCCAAATAGGTGATATCTTACTGGATGGTGATGGGTATTTCTGCTGCAAGAGGCCTTGCAGTAGTATCTTGAGCTGGATGGGGGGAGATTCCTTCATACCTCTGCCTTTCGTAGTCCTTATAGCCCAGAAGGCTATAGTCCTATGCAACTACTCAAGCACATGCGTAATATATCACTATGTATTATAGTAACCAGATACAAAACATCTTAAATACCTTACCAATGTACAAAAACTGCGCTGCATGACGCCTTCAGCATGAACAGCCTAAAATATCTATTTACAGGTGTTTTAACTATGTACTATTTGATCAGATCTGCAGCCAGAACCACCTAGGGTAGTCTTTGGAATGAAGGATCAGGTTGTCCAACCAGGATATTAAGTGGGACCTTTAAGCATATGAATTGGACAAAACCAAAGTTACCACCAGGAGGGGTCCTGCACCACCTGTGAAGGTGTTGAGTCTGGCACTTGGTTCCAAGGGGCTCCATCATCTCCAGCCAGTCCATTGTCTCCCTTTCTGATGACAACTAGCTGGGGAGTTCCTGGCTCCCCCACAAATTAACAACACAGGAGCACTGCGTTCACACACAGGCACAGTCCTGATATCCAGCTGTGCTATGGTAGATGGGTAGGTGGATGGATGGATGAATTTGTTTTATCTCCAGAAAAATTCGAGCTCTGGATGTCAGCATCACTTAGAAAATGTCCATTCTCCATATTCAAGTCATAGCACTGGAGAAGTTCCTGATTATCTCCAATGTGCTACTTTCTGTGGGCTACTTCTTTTTCACCCTCTTTCCTATGTGGGCAGTCAGGTTGTAATAAGCATAAAAGAAGGTCTGCTACTCCCCTATAGCAGAGCATTGCAAGGGCTCTGGGCAGACATAGACACAGGTCATGGGAAGGAAGTGGCAGGTAAGAAATACATGGTTTACACAGGGTCTGAGGCTAAAAATGCAGCAGCAGGCTTAATTGAAGTCTTCTGCTGCTCCACTGTCTCACAATGTCTACTGCACATGTCCTTTTAGTAGAAACATGGGAGTGTACTCTACTGCCAAGACAAATTGCTCAAATTATTTGCACTGAAAGACAGTTCACATTTCCTAAGAGAAGATTTACCCCGACAGGAGAAATGAAAATCCAAAACACACTTTTCCTCCAGACTAAATTCAGCTTTGCAAGCCAAAAAACATCACACAGTAACAGTCCCCCCACAGTCCATGTGATAAAGGGAAGAAGATGCTTTATACTCAGTATTTGGGTTATTTCTAATATTCAGCTTTCCAAGAAAAAGGTGAGTCTTGAGCATGTTTGCTGCCCAGTGGTGAGAAACCCAACGCAGGCCCCTTAGTTGAGCAGCATAGCTACTCAGTCACGCTCAACTAGCAGTACAAAAGTTTGTCAGTCATATCTTCGGTTTGCCATAGGATCATGAATCAGGACTGAGCAAAAATTTGCTCGTCTTGCTAAATCTTCTTCACACTAGTCTTGCCAGATTGTCATTTGCTGTGCAAGGCCTCAGGAAATACAAACCTACAAGGCAACTGATTTGTGAAATGGGGAAGCTTATTAATGTGAAAGTTGGCAGAAAGCATAATGTTTGTTTACTGCGGGGGCAAACTAGGCACCTTCTACTATTTGAAGGCATATGGGTCTAAAAGGTACCAAGAAAGTAATTCACATCTATGCTTCAGATACCATGAAATAAGAAGAAGAGCTAGACAAGGGAAGGAAAAAGCAAAGGGATGACAGCATGCATCTGCAGCTCGTTTGATTTCCACAGATCACTTTTCAAATAGCCTATGATCTCTCCCATGCAGGAATAACAATCCTCACAAGCAGTTCTGGTAAGGAGCGGGGTGACATGGTTTTGCAGTTGTAACATGAGGGAAGCTGCAAGAATCCACCATACCAAACCATCCATGTGTTTCTGCTCCCTACAGAGCCTTGCCCAGATGCTTCCCCAGCAGGGACTGTTTCCTCTCTCTGGCTTTGCACAACATTACCTGAGATAAATTCTGGAGGTGTCAGCCGTGATGAGGATTTTTATTGGGAAAATGAAAAGTGGCATGTCCTTTCCTGAAGTGGTGACAAATTGAATAGCCCAGAGAGGTCAGCAATGGAGGAGAGCTCACTGTGATACCTATAGGGTGGGTGGAATACCAGGCAGACTTTCTTTCAGTTTCTTTAACACAGAGCTTCATACAAACCTGAACCTCAGTGAAGCACTTCACTCCCAAGATCTCCTTAAAATGACAGAGTGGGACAAAATCTGGCATGCCGAGAGAAAAACTCTTTGCATAACTACCAGGGGATGAGATAGCTTTTCAAATCCCTATTTCTCCTCCCTATTTTATGAGACAAGGTGCCTTCCAGATGAGCACCTGGAATTTCCATGAGTAGCATTCACATGCAATGACAGTCATTAAAAATGTCTAATCATTATACTGACTGTATTCAATAAGTTCTGAGAGTTACCTGCTCCTGGAGTGTTTCCTCTCCAGTGATTCCTTTTTTCCTTTCATTAAGTGCCACTATTATTTTATTTTCTCAGTCCCAGGGAAAAGGTGTACAGAATTAAAGTGTTAGATGAAAAGCTTTCATTCTGGTAAGTGCTTAAGGGGAAGCTTGCATAAACACCAGGAGAAAATAGAAATAACTCATTTCCATTCCTTTATTTCTGAGAAGTGACTGATTTCTCTGTCAACAGCTTAACAAGACTGGACCAGAAGCTGTTCCTCAAGTGAATAATAATGAGAAAAGAATGTGATTCGAGGTGCCTATTTAATTCTGAGTTATGTACTGGTCTTTGCTTCAGATCAGGTTGCTTTTACACTAAAAAAAAGCAGAGGCTTGGCCCAAACAAATCAGTGGAAAAGTTCTGGCTTTGGGTCAGGCCTTAAAAGGACCAACCATTACCAGGAATGGTTGAAAGAAGCTGTTACTTTTTTCCCTGTCTCATTAACTTTTCTTATCATCACCATTTTCACTTTAAAGTTTTCTTCTCTCCTTCTAGTAATGACTTTAAAGACCTCCAGTATAGCATTTGCAGCATATAAATATGTAACCAGACAGTGTAACTGAGAAGATTTATTTTCCGTTTTCAAATTACCAGCATCTCACCTCAAAGATGCCTCTCAGGCTTACAGGCTGTCAGTAAAAAGCTGTGACTCTGCTCATAAATCAGTGCAGAGATTAGTAACGATACGTAGTATTAGAGTTGGTATGAATGCTGTTTCTGCCAAGCAGGTGCGCTTGTTGACCCCACAACCCAGACAGTCTATCAGCAGAAGACCCTGACGTCCTCACACCAGCAGGATGGCTAGAAAGCTGTGACGTATGCCTTATACCTCTTTTTTTCTGTTAGGCCAACAGGAAAAGGCCATAGAGATGTGTCTCAAATACATATATTGCAAACAAGGGAGAAGTGTCAATGGACAGCAACCTGACACAAAATTTGTGAAAGGAGAAGTAAGCATGAACTGAGGAAAAGCATTACCTCATTGCAGCTGATATTTCCCATGGAATATAAAAGTTCTATCCAAAAACTGCTTTGTTACCAGCCAAGAGGTACCCAAAAGATGTAAACAACCCTCATCCTCATGCTTCACACAAGTACTCTAGCCAGACTATCTGCACACATACCTCTTGGCACTTATCTGAGAGCCTGAAAGGCTAAAATCAAACTGCTTAAAGAATTCATATAATAAAATCAAATTCCTCTTCCTTAAGAACATGCATTAAATTTTGTGACACTAATTTTGCACTGAAGTCCTGATCATGGAAGGGGAGAATGAACAGCGTCTTGTAGCACTGAAAGCATCCAAGGGACTATTGTGGTAAGGGCAACCTTACAGTGGTTACCATAAATCACAGAAACTCGAGCCTCAAAATGCCAGGCACAGGTGATCAGGGGAGCAAACCCACAGCAGCAGCTGAAGCTGTCAGGGCCCTGACCTAAAAATGAAAGACAAAGGTATTTTCCTTCCAGCAGTATGAACCTGTGGAAGACAAAATGAGATGGGAAAAAACCCCTCACATTCACCCATGCAGACAAAAGCCATGCATAGTTTGCCTCAGACAGGAAAAGCTATTTGGCTGTAAAGATGATGGGTATCTAAAGGGCCACCCCAGGCCAGCGCCACCTCCTCTGAGTCTCAACAAGAGGCTCCTGCTCCTCCTTCTTCTGGTTCTAACGGTCCAGCTCTGAAGATGAGAGTGCAACAGGACAGTGGAAAGTGGAAAGTGGAAAGCAGTGCGTGGAAGTACAGAGCAACTCCCCCTCAAATTCAGAGCTCAGTTTGAAAAAAAAAAAAAGCTAAGAAAATCATGACAGCTCTTCTGAAAGATGAATAAAGTTTTCTTTTTGACTACCTAAATGTCACATATTATATCATGCAAGGGAAAATACCCAGCAAAAAGGACATGTAAGTCACTGTTAAGGCTGCCAAAGAGTAGACTGAGGTAACAGCCAGACTGGTCCTGGGAAGTGGCAACACTGACCTGCTTTGCTTTTGCTTTAACTCCCTTTAAATACTTCTTGTGGGCTTTTTTCTGCAAAATTATTTATTTTGAGGTAAAATACATTACATGTCTATTTGTTTATGGGTTTATGTTTGTTTGTTTTTTACAACCCATTAGGTTTATAAACTCTCTTTTATCTGTCTGTTTCATTTATTTGAACTACAATAGATCAGACAGGATTAGTTGCTTAGCAACTTTTCAGTGGTAGAATCTATTTTGGAGAATTTGCAACGCTTATACTAGAGGTCAGAAAAATTTATAATACCGTAAGCCAACCAGAAAATGTGTTTCAACAACAAAGATTTCTTACAAGACTTCTATTTCAGTGACAGAGGACTGCAGATTTCCACCAGAACATTCTTCTGGCAAAGGGATAATGTATATGTAAAATGGAGAAAGTAATAGGAAGGCAGGAAAATATGGATAGATTTGGATGAAGCAATATTATACCTTTCTTAAGTATATTCCATTTCTTCCTCCACTGCAGCTGTACTTTCTGCTCCTACACAGGCTGGACTCCTGTATTTGCAAAAAGGATAAACTGAATTAAACCTCAAGCTTTAGGTGAAGGTCTAATAAATATTATTTGTTCCCTAACTGCTGATAACTACAAAGGAGACTAAGAATAATAGCATGATTAAATGAATTGAGTGTATTCAGGAAATACTTCATCTGTCACACAATATTTTACACAGTGCTGAGAATACTGTAGATTGCTTGAAAACAAATTCCTTTAGATGGCAGAATAGATGGTGTCGATTCTGAGATCTTTCCCAACTTACAAAACAGTCTCAAACATAAGTTTCAGCACAACACTTGCACTACTGTAACTTGGCATATATAAACCACGTTCTCCTCTGGTCTTCCTCCAGAGATATTTCTAACTTTCACACTGTGATTACAACATGCAGTGCGTCCCATTTGGATTCTTCAAACCTGGAGATGAACAGCAGCCTCCCTGAGTTGTTTCGTTTTGCTTTGTATTTTTAATGCTTACATTAGTATTCTTGGGATCCCTACACTTAAAAGAATGAGTTAACACTTGTCTGGGTCTCAACAGCATGCAAGATGTAAGTGTAAAACACGAACACAGCCAGCAGGTCAAGGAAGGTGACTCCGCCCCTCTACTCTGCTCTGGTGAGACCCCACCTGGAGTACTGCATCCAGCTCTGGAGCCTTCAGCACAGGAAATACATGCACCTGTTGGAGCGGGTCCAGAGGAGGGCCACGAAGATGATCCAAGGGCTGGAGCACCTGTCCTATGAAGACAGGCTGAGAGAGTTAGGGCTGTTCAGTCTGAAGAAGAGAAGGCTCCAGGAAGACCTTATAGAAGTCTTTCAGTTGTTAAAGGAGGCTCATAAGAAAGATGGGGATAGACATTTTAGCAGGGCTTGTTGCAATAGGATAAGGGATAATGGTTTTGAGCTAAAGGAGGGTCAATTCAGACTAGATAGAAGGAAGAAATTTTTTATGATGAGTGTGGTGAAACACAGCAACAGATTGTCCAGAGAGGTGGTAGATGCCTCATCCCTGGAAATAATCAAGGTCAGGTTGGATGGAGCTTTGAGCAACCTGATGGAGTTGAAGATGTCCCTGCTTACTGCAGGGGGGTTGGACTAGAAGACCTTTAAAGGTCCCTTTCAATCCAAAATATTCTAGCATAAACCAAAGTGCCTTATGCACTGTCATTCAGCACATAAAATAGATCTTTTAGAAATGTGCTATTTCCCCCCTACTCTGTGTCCTTACGGAAAACATATGCAGTTCTTCCATTTTAGGACTTCAGAGAAGAACTGGATATCAAAATAAAAAAAATAAAAGCAAGCTCTGTTTTAAAAGAGAATTTTCCCAAGTGAAAAGTACAAAGCCTGCCCTAAGATTTTTCAGTGACCTTTTCTCCTGAATATATGAACAGTAGTCTGTATTCTGGACTCTTTTGGGGTTAATCTGTTTGCCAAGAGCCTTTGCCTTTCTCTCTGTGCTTTCATACAAGTCTTTGTTTTCTCACGGCATACATTTGCCCCTCCAAGAAAAGCCTCTTCCTTAGAGTAGGTAGGTAAATGACTCCTGCAATGACCTCTCATCACTCTTAACATTTGCAAGACGCTGATCTTTTGTTTGGATACATGCACCCAAACTGATTATTTTGGGACAGGGAAGGGTATACTTTAACTGAAAATCTGAAAAACACAGGAAAAGTTTAGGAAAATTGTTGTTAGTGAAACCAGATACGTTCAGCAAAAAACATTTAGGAGATTACTTTTCAATATTTCCTATTCCCTATAAAATCATGCAAACTTTGGAAGATAATCGTCTCCCAGTCAACTTTACAAACTCTGTCCATTTTTCACTGCTTCCTGCTTTATATAATTGTTTCCCCTGGGTCAGACAGTTTAGTGCCTTTTTTTGGACTAACATGAATGACTACACACGACCTCAACTGAGGCAGGAGACTATCAGTTCTCTTTCCTCTTGTAATTTCCAATATTATCTGAGAAACTTGGTTTAAGGAAGGAGAGGGAACACCGTTGTATTAATACAATGGTCAGATAAAGCCACAGGGTGCTGTTTTTCTGCTAACAGAGTATTGAATAGCAATAGAGAAAAATGAGGGTTAGAGATAATTAATTTTGAGAGAAAGCACACTCTTTATAAATAATAGAATTTACCCCATCTCTCTCAGGCAGCATTTTAGATTGAGATTTACATTATTCAGGGTTTTTTGAGGGAGAGTTAATAGTAATTTTGGAGTGAGAAAACTAGTAATTTCTTCAAAGTAATCACTCATAAGAATAAAATCTCCACTGTGATGTTTCACCATTTTAAGTTTGGCTAGCTTTTTGATGACTATTATAACAGAATAAAATAATATGACTGTTGCATGGTACTAGGGCATTGGCTAGATAGCAAATGCTCTAGTTAATGTTCCAGTACAGTTTCACATCCTTAAAAATTAATGAAACATTCATCTTTGCAAGGGGAGCTTCCCATGCAGAATGTCACAATTACAGCTTTTTTAAAAACTGAGCAAGTTTTCGTCTACTGCTTTCAAGTCAGCTAAAGGTGATTCTTACCTTTTCTTCCATTACAGAAGAAAAATTTAAATACACTGCAAAGTCTTAAAGTCAGACCCTGAGAGGTTTGACAGCAGAACTGTCCTTCACTTGCAGGCTTCATGTGCAGGTGGCGCACAGGCTGAATACACCTTGAGGAGCAAGCATATCAGGGAAATGGGAAGACATCACAGGCCTCCTATCAGGCACTAGAAGACAAAAACCTACACTTTTGCCTCAAAAACAGTTCAGGTCATGCCAAGTCCACCTGATGCATTTGATGGGCAGTTCAGTCTGCAGAGGCTCTGATCTTGCAGGAGATGAATCATATGTCTTCCAAGATCTATGTTAAACCAATGAGCTAAGTTTTAACTGAGCAGGAAAGCTGCACCACAAAAAGGATTTGGACCTGCTTGAAATGATCTGCACTGGATTGTATAGAGAAAGAGAGCTTCAGGATGCTCAATCACAAAGCATATGTGATGGCCTCTGAAACAGACAGGTTCATAAATTGGGAGAGATGGAAATGGACAGTGTGAGAGCTTCTTATCTTTACGCTAATGTCATGAATTTCTTCAATCTCTTCAGTTCCTGTCAAATGCAATAAGTGTAATAAGATAAAGATGCTCAGGAGGTGCTTTATGTGATTTCATGGTTAATGGCTTGGTTGTTGGTGAACACACCCTTTTCCTCTGTGTCCAAAACGCACTGACCTCAGAATAAACCTCACTTTCATGCCATCTGGTAATCATCCTTGCTCAAAGGGTGTATGCAAATAGTTATTTCCTCTCATTTATTTGCCAGAACCATTCAGAATTACCAACTAAAACAATAAATATGAGAAATTGAAAACTTTGAGGCTGACACTTTTTTTTCATGTGCTTAAATCAAAACTCAAAGGGCTCAAAGCCAGTGAAGAGTCTTCTTATATCCAATGAGGCCAGTGTTTGCTGCACTCACTGAGCGTGATCTGAACCAGTACATTCAAGCTTCCAGAACAATAGTGCCACCTTGGAGCTAGGTGATCATTTCACCTGCAGGAGGCAGATTTCTAAACACTGACTGATCTGGGAATGCAGTAACCGTGGACACCCACATTGAGAAAGCATCTTCTCCAGTAGTTCTCTCAGTTCAGACCACTGCCTCATCACAGTTGCCAAAAATCTGGGCACTTCAGAAATTTATCCTCCACAACCTTTTGCAAGCACTGCTTTTGTTGTTTGCTTCGTGTTTTGGCAACATCCAGGGAATTCAGCTCAATTTAACAAATAGTTTTTCTTCAACATGTGTAGTTTCAGCACATGGTGATTTACATTTAGCCATTCCTGTCTTTTTCCAGTGTAACAAGAACTTGTACCTTGTTTCTTCTCGCTGGTTTGATGTGAATCTGCAGAAGTTCATGGAAGCAAATGGCATAACATACGCAGAGTGTGGGGAACAACTGTGATCTCTCTGAACTGCAGAGACTTTCAGTTCTAAAAACTGATGACATTGACTGTACGCCTTAGTTACTAACATGTTGCATTCATACAAGGCTTTAAAAATGGGACAAGAATGAGTTAGAGGGACTCTAGGACAATATTAAGTCAACAAAAATGAGGCTTTGCATTGACATTAATGGCTCTTGTTACAAACAATAAAAAGGTGAAAGGAAGAAAACACTGCTTAAGCAAAGAGCAGGAAATTGTTACGGCAGCAGTGCTTTCATTTGGAAAACCTGATCATGTCTTGGACGCACTCAATGAATGTGGAGGGTCACAGCATGTTGCTTGATCCCCAGTATGAGCCTTCACTCAGGTTTGGCATACAATTGTTGAGGAAATGCATTAAACCCAGAGACACAAGACAAAGGCACACAGATCATCTCTCGGAAGCAAGGTCAGATCCAGGGCTGCTCTGGGCAAGGTCAGACTTTGTTTTGTGCTGTCTGCACAACATGCAGCACCAGACTACACCTGCATCACTGAGGCTGCAAGATTCATGCATAGGTTCCAGAAAAAGCATAGTCCGACTATTTTTGATCTCGTCTTGTCTCAGGGCAAAAAGGACACCAGCTTTTAATCTCACTTGGCATTTCCCAAAAAAAAAAAATTAAGTCAGAATCTGTCCTACAGCCACTTAACTAAAATTAAGCTATCACAGCAAACTTTAGATCTTATTTAGAGCTGTGGTAACATCTGGATAATTCTTGAGCATACTAAAGGAGGTGTTACCAGCACTTTCATCTTAGTAGTTGCTCTATTTTGTTTAACTTCTTCAAACAAACTGCAGCAACCAGTGAGGAAAAGGAGCACTTCCCAACAGTGAGATGCTGGCTTAACAAGTGGTAAAAGTCCTAGACTGCTATAGACATCCTACAGGATCTTGCCTTAGCCTCATCATCCATCAGAGCTGTTGATGATAGAAGCTCCACATCTCCCTTGAGCAGCAACATAATTAAGAATGTGAGACAGAAAAATAATCAAGAGATGCCATTTCTAACATGGGGGGAGGTGTAAAGAAGAGGTGGATGAAAGAAGTAATCAAAATTGGCATCACAAAGGAAAATAAAGCTCCATGGAATGGAGTCCTATGTCCTGCCTCCTTGGAAAATTCAGTGTCATCAACAAAATTTTGTAAACCATAGAGCGTTTGGGGATTTTCATTCATCTGGTAAGTTTTGAGACAGTGAAGGAGGAAAAAAGAGAATAGACAACTGGCAACCACACAATTTATTCATTAGGAGATGGCACACCCTGCACTGCCTGTGAGCAGCACTGGTGTTCTCAGGAGGGCTGAGCTGGGGCAGACAGTGTACATCCAGAGCCACTGGGCTGAAACAATGGATTGAGGAGACACCATGGCATCATCATTCCCTATCGAGAGCAGAGACCTGTGCTAAGACCCGGGGCTTAAACCAGAAACTGAAATGGGATGATGGTTCAGCCATCTATGCCTTTTAATTGAACATATATTTCCTTTCAAATTCTATTGTGATTTTCATGTCTGAAAGGTTTTGGCAGCTATTTCCAATATTTCTCCATTCCCATAAGCCTGCAGTTTGCACTCAGAAAAAAATTCCTATTTAATAAATTTGAAGGACATGTAATATTTGACCCAGTGTAAACAAGTGAAAATAAACTTCCAAGTGTTCACAGATAGTAATTCTTTCTATGTTTTTCCAAGAGCATTACGGAGGTGCAAAACAGCTTGAAGTCATCACATTGTCACTAGAAAACTATCTTTGTGGTGTTGTGAAGGAGACGGAAGCAGTACGCTAATTATCAGCCATCTGTGATGGGAGCTAGGGACTCTCTCTCTCTCTTCCCTTCCTGCTTTTATATGTAGGCAGATTCAGATCAGAATCCCTGGAGCATCAGTTGAGGGATAAAAGCACATGTAGAAGGTCCCTGTTGTGAGCTGATATGTGTCCCACAAGTGAACATCAAAAAAAAGATTGGTTAATCATCAGTTTTCCTTTGAATATTAAGGACAGCAAAAGAGCAAAAGCCTTCCTGGCGAATTCTATGATGCTTATACTGAGCAAAGGGTATAAACCACCCATAGGCCACATACACAGCTCTCACACAGCACAACATGGAAACACACTTCACATCCGCAGGAGCCAAGGAGGCTTGCGTAGAGCTGCCAACACATCTCCAGACACCGGCGTGACTGTGGGCTACGGTCAGGCTGTGCACACAGGTGTTTTCCAATTCTGCATACTCTGGGATCGGCAGAGTCGGACCTTGTCACCAAAGCAGAGGTTGTCCTTCCTTGTAGATGGACAGAAATCAGGAGAAACCCAGAAGAACACAGGTCAGATGAACTTTCCTAGCAACAGGAGCATCCCTTTGCCAGACACTGGTATACCTAGGACCTCTTAATCTCTATGGATTTACATAAAATAAAAATTGTCTTGGACTCATAAGTCACCTGAAGAAGAAATTATCTTCTGGAAAATGCCAGACTCTTAGGCTATAGAGGTTATGTAATGACATTTAAGTGCCTGTAATCTTTGGAAGAGCTATTCCATCTGAACTCTCTTCCCTTCGTGTCCCTTTGCCTTTAGGAATTACTTGAGCTGATTTTTCTGAGATTATTGTTGATGCAGCTTAACAGCATTTGGAATTAGTGCAAAACTGTGGTATGCACAGCAACTTTCTCTCTTTTCCAGACTAAATAAACTGAAAAGAATTGCTTATACAAGACAAGGTAGAAATTACACTGATTGTTTCAATAAAATATTTCCAAACAAAAATTTCATTAAAGACTAGACTCCCCAAAGGTTTAAGCATTTAGTTTTCCTAGATAATAAAAGGTGCCAATGATGGGCAAATTTAGGGAAGAAGAATGATGACAGAAAAAATGGGAGGAAGATAGCAGATAATATTAATTTTCTGAATTTGTTTCTCCAGCAGTAGCAGTAGGAGCTTTTTTTCCAGCAATAAATTTGTGTTTTGAGGTTTGGGGAAGTCAGCTTAGTTTCAAGTTCATTTGGAAAAGCCTTTCCAATGGAGATTTATCAGACAGTGTAAGCAAAATTGGGGCACCCTCTCCACCTGTTCCTCTATCAGCATGAGCTACCTCAGGACAAATTCCCATGCCGCGTGATGGCTAATCCAGACACACACAAATTCACACTGCTTTCTGCTTCATGTCCTTCTACTCTGACCCTGGATTCTACCAGAACCAATGAGGATTTTACCTGCAAAACAGGTAAGATTAGGTCCACTGCATTTCTGCAAAGCAGGTGGAACATCAGGCTCCAGGGCACCGTATTTCAGCATCATGCTGATGAGCAAAAGCAAGGAATTTTGGTATGTGGAAAGAGAAAAAACAATCAAGCTCTCTGCATTGCTGGAACCTGAAAAATAGTCTCTCTGGAAGTTGTGAGGGATTAAAAGAGATATAGATCTTCTCTAACTTTTTTCTTAAACTGATTCACTCCTCAGTGGTATAAATTGTCTTGGGATCTGCAATTTCTATCTCTTAAATAGATCTTGCTGTGGACATAATAGGAAACTTTAACTTGCTTCTAAAAACATAATTATGGGTGAGAATGCAGTGATCAGCCCAATACTACAAACTAATATTGCCATTCCCTGTCCCTAGTGCTATAAATCAGGGTTAACGACATGAAAATCAGTAAAAATCTGGTGACATAAAATATGTTAGAAGAGTATTGGGATCACTGCACTTTGAGAGTACTGACATTACTGAGTGCTTAACTTTGACACAGTGTTTATATTTGTGTTCATTTTCCTCTTGACGGTCTTTGTTCCAGAATGAAATTGCTTCTCATAAGAAGAGGAATCCATAGGAGGTTGCAAGCTGTTCCATTTCAGACTTGTCTTAGGCACACCATCATACCTAGTCCTGCCCAGAGCTCCAGGGAGCCAAGTTTTCAATTTACTATGAGGAGACGATATTTACTATGAGGAGAATTTACTGTGATGATGCTGAGCCCGTGCCCCGCTGTAAAACTCTGGGTTTGCAGCCAGCTGTTCCAACCCTCTATATAAGACAAGTCATTGCCAGGAAAAAAAATCTTTGAATTACAAGAAAATTAAAAGCAAACTTATCAACACATACTAAAAGAAACCACCCAACTTCACTTGTTCTTTGTGTAACAACGACTCTCCTTTGGTGAATGATTGTCAACACCAAAAAATTCTCCTTAACTTTTGCATTAAGCTCTTCCTTCCCCGCAACCCAAGCACTGGCTCAGAATTATTTACATTCTTTACTTCCTTTTGCTTCTGTTTCTTGTAAGTGCCTCTCTTCTGTTCCCTTACTGAGTTTTCATCATCCATACCATTTTGCAAAGAACAATTCTGTCCAACAAAAGGGAGGCCAAGATTTAGTAACATGGATAACGATTTCGTCAGCCCACCTTATGGAAGCTTGAATGAAAATATAAAAGGTTGTATGGCAACATGGGAAAGACGAGTTCCAAACCTTGCCGGTGCCTACCAGATAGCTTTAGGGAGGTCAGTTCACCTCTCTGGTATGTCTCAGCTTTCTGCCTGTAAAATATGAATGAAGACCTGTTCCTTTCTCAAAAGATCCCAATTTTTAAAGTGATTTCTGAAACTTATGCCATTTAGCAGACATTCAAGCATGGAAACCATTGAAGAGAAGTTTTCAGAAACTACTAGATACTTTGCCTGATGGAAAAGAATGTCATAGAGTAAATCTCAAGAAAGAGCTGGTTGGCTGAGACAGTATTCATCCAGGTCTTTGACATTGAAGTCAATGACAGTTCTGACATAATTTTATAGTAGCATGTCTTGAGATGATGCTTGTGATAAGGACAGCAGCATATGGTTGAATCTCCAGAGCTCTCCATAGGATCTCTGAAAGGATGTTTGAGAAATAATTAAATAACTCAGACCAGTTTATGTTTAGGTCTATGGTCCTACACCACATCTGAGAAAATGCAGATAGACGAGAAGATTTTTTCAGGAAATTATCATTTCGTTCCATTCCACAAATATGGACTCAAAAATGCTCAGAAGGACAATAATTCATCATGCGGAGCAAAAGCTGTAGCAGGTTATTTGTACATAATGTCCCCTTAAATATTTTAAAAGGCCCTGACTTTTTAACTTATGAAAGACATGTTTTTAAACATGGAAATTTAGAAACTTACTAAGAAGTCTGTCTGCTGACTTCCCTTCTGCATGGCATACATTTCACTCCTGGTCTTCCTGAAGAGAGGTCAATGTAAAGCTGTCGTTGGCTGTGGTGGATGCAACACTGTCCTCTTCCAGTTGGTCTGAGCCAACCTGAATCCATGCAGTTTTGCAACCTGCATACCTCATGAGGGCAAATTTTACTAGGCAGAGAAACACAGCAGAGGCAGCCCTGAGCCAGACTGCAAAAGAGGCACACACAGACAAGGCTGGGCGCAGCTGCTTCCAGAAGAAAGAAGGGCACAGCCACCCCAGACACAGAATATGGCAAGAACCTACCAATATACCAAAATACCAGTATGTAGCAATGTAACAATATACCAGATGTGGTTTACCAGGGAGGGGAGAAATCTCACTCCTGTAAGATGCCCTGCAGTCTCCTCTCCGAGACCTGAACTTGTCAGATCTATCCAGAGCCTTTCTCCACCAGGAGGTACAACCATGGTTGACTTCTCAAGCAGAGAAGCTATAAAAAATCTAATGGGGCAGCTGGAGGAAAGGAGAGGTGACAGCACTGTTAACACAGCTTAATTGCAGGGAATTTTGCCCTCCAGCCCTCACATGCCTTTTCATGTCACTGTCACTCTGATGTGAGGATGCTCTTGAGAGCAGAAGCAGAGCTTTAAATGCATGTTTTTATATATATTTATATATGTATATGCCTATTCTTTTAAATATAGATGTGTGTGTGTGTTTGTGCAAAATTATTAGTATTATTATTATTAAAAAATGCAACCGCATCCCTCAGTCTGTGAGGTTCAACATATCTAATTTCTCTTCAGAGCAAACACACAGAGGCACAGAGCAATGAACATCCCCTGCTGTTAGCTGTTTTTGAAAAGAGCCCCACTTCGCTTTTCAGACAGGTCTTCCTCACAGCAGTGTTGCCCTGTAATTTCAAGTCATAAAACTAATACCGAGAGCAAGCTAGAGTAAATACAGCTGCCGCACTTCCCCTGCGACCGCCATCCCCAGCCATTCCCCCTCCGCCTTTCTGGAGTGAGCCCTTTTAGGGGTTCACCCATGCGTGGCCTCATCTGCTTCCACCCTGCCTGACACAGCTGCAGGACTATTTTCCTCAGGCAGGGATGAGGAGGGTTCAGAAGAGCTGGTGTTATTACCTGCATTGCTGGTTTCCGCCTCGTGTCAATTACCTGGTTTTGTATGTTGAAAAGACCCTGGCAAAGTCCCAATTAAACGATGTGGTCACAGCAAGGGCCTTTGGAGGATCAGGAAGAAACATTACAATTGAGGAGGTGGGAGGGAAAAATCCATCAGGCTGGCTGGAGGGGATAAAGAAGCACTTTTGTAAGAGATCTGTTGGGAAGGCAAAGCAAAAAAGGGAAGATGGTCAAGCTGTTGTATCTCTGCCCAGATGCATCCTCCCAGGAGCAGGGAGGAATGTGCAGCGTTGCAGCTCTGCAGAGCATGGGTTGTCATCTTTCCTCTGGCTCACACTGCTGTCACAGCAGCAACGTAGGGGAAGAGGATTATTTACCTGAATGTGGCTCTGACAGCATCCAGGGAGGAGGACGGGGCAGAAAATGAGAAAATAAGAGGGACGGTGGCTTTATGCACAGTGACAGGGAGTGAGACACTGAATCAGAAAGGAGGGAGCAGCTTCCTCATCTGCCCCAAGCAAGTGGGAACTAGCGGTGGTGGATGCACCAATAAATGACGCACCTGTGCTATCCCAGTAACACAACATCAGCTGGAAGCTTGTGACCAGTGCCGCTGGCGTCTGCAGCAAGCGCAGGCTGGTGGCCCTGACTTCCAGCAAGTCCCTGAATGTCAGAGGATCCACAAGCTGCTCAGACACGATCCTTTTTGGAAGGGGCAAAGCCTGTCCAACAAGACCAACTCATGGGGAACACTCCTAGACATTTCCCTACCACCACCATATACCACAGGCATCTTCATGGCCTCTCCCAATGCTCAGAGCAATTCAAAGCATGAGGGCAAGTCTTTCTGGCTTGTTGAAGAGGAATTAAAATTCAGTGAAAAGAAAATGCGAGTTTACTGCAGGTCTTTCTGCCTGCTAAGTGTGAGTCAGCATCACCGTGGATCTATATATGGAGTGGGGCTTTTGAATTTATTATTTCTGCATTTTCTACAAACCACAGACACAGATGAGAAGGTTATGATGCAGCTACCACCAGTATCTGGTGCCCGATTTCTCTGTTATCCATGAACCCAAAAGTCTTGCTAAAAGGTACTGGTCCCTCGTGTGAGAATAATGCAGACTCAAGCAATAGGAATTACGTCCAAAGGGAAGCAAATGAACTGGACAGGTAGATATATAAGGCAAGAAAGCAAATCTCTATACAAAACAAGCAAAAGGAGAGTTAAATTGCAGACAAAGACCACCTTTTTAAATGGGTCATATTGATTTTGTCCAGTCCTTCCAAAAAAAAGGGTAGTAGAAAGCAGTACAGCTCTGGAATATGCTGCACAGAGATGCTGTAGTCTCATCCTTGAAGGTTTTGAAGGCTTGGCTAGACAAAGACACAGACGTCATGCCGGCTGCAGTCCTGCTTTGAGCAGGAGGCTATACCGTGAACCTTCAGAGGTCCCTTTCCACCACCATTTCTAGTATTTTATGAAAAACACTGCAAGCTTTTCCCTTAAGAGGGATGAATGAGCATCCTAAAATCCCATGGATTTGAGAGTACTCACCCTCTTGATATCAGACATGAAATTCAATGTTTTATTTAACATAACCTCCTCAAACTATGCCTGACAGCAAAGCTGCCATTCTTCCCCAGCTGTGTTAACTAAAAATCCATGAAAACTAACTATCTTAACTTGTTATACCACTGATCTTCTACATGTAAAAAAGTGACTAGTGGACTGACGCCCTTAAATGACCACTTCTAGGGAGCTGATTGATTAAGCACAAAGCAAAGCAGCACCTTTATAAATGGACAATTATTTTTGCAATCAATAGCTGTCAGGAATAGATTGAGCACTATCTAAATGCGTAATTTAATTTCACAGCCCATTAACTTTCCCCCTTCTTAGCCTGCCATTGTACTGGCATTATGTTGTAATCTTTAATCCAGTGTAGGAATACTTCAACCTTTAACCTTTAGGTTTCTTATTATTTCTTACCGTATACCTTAAGTTTTCTGTGCTTAAACAAAATGAAGCTGAAAAAAAATAAAAAAGAAAAATCTGATTGATCTATTCTTTTTTATTGACAGCCAAAAATAACTGAAGACTGAGAGCAGGAAGAAAACATCCCATATCAAAGCCCATAGGTTTCCCAGAAAGACAAAAATTAAGTTGTAGTTCATAGAACTGTATGAACATAAGAATTATCAAAATGGCTCTCACTAGCATCCTAAATCCTGTGAGAACCAAAGAGTGCTTCTTCAGAGGAAAAGAAACATTACATTACAACAAAAAATGTGATTATATGTACTATTACGAGGAACAGGCTGGTTCTCACCTAACCAATTATCAACATACGATTTCGTAAAACAAGAACAATAAAACAAATAAATGCAAACAGATAAAAGCAAGCGATTATAAAAAACTTTTTATAAAGAGGTAGTAGAAAGGGCTCTAACTGTTAAAAAAAAAAAAAAAAGAAAGAAAAGAAAGAAAAGGTTTATGTATTGTCTTTGGCACCTCTTTTCTCAGATATTATGCCCCAAACCAAGTTTGTTTCTCATAGCTGACGACACTGGCATTGTGCATGCCTGTCCACCTCAACCTTGAGCCTGGTTTTCCATTCTTGGTCACAGGGCAGGTGGTGTCACTCCAAAGCTGGCTACAGATTGAAGCTATACAGGTTCTTCCTATACTGGTTGTGAAAAAAAATTTGCCAATTTTTGTTTCTTATCCTGGCATCTCTCTTTGATTTATGCTCATGAGTTGGACTTTTTCTGTTTTTAAGGAGGGCAATGAGAGGGGTCTAAAAGAGAGCTGTACTCAAAGCAGCAGGGCCCCATTCAGAAATACGTAGTGCAGAACATTGCTGCTGTGGTGTTCCCTAGCCTCAGTTTAAAGCTGTTCAGCAGGTTATTAATTTCTGACTGATGCTGCAAATTGAGCAGACATCTTCATTGAGCTTCCACAATGCAACCCATCGCTTATTTTGTCCCTGGGAGGTGACAACTAATTCAGAAGCCATCGATGTATATAAGGAGATTAATTTGTTCCATCCGATTTGTATTCCCTTGCAGCCATCAACAATGAATGTAATTTACCGTCATGTTGCCCAACTGTCTCAAGCTACCTGCAGTAGTATTTTCATCAGCAAGTTTGGCCATTTTGCTATTCAAACGCCTTCATTCAGTTATAGCAGAAACCACTGTGAATTTAGGAAGAGAATTACACTCCAGGTAAATTAATCCAGAGCTCCTGGTAGCAGCCAGAACATGAAACGGAGCATAGGAGATAAATTATTATGTGGGTTGCATGTGGCATTCTTACATATTTATGCATGTGAAATTAACTGTAACTGCCTTCTTCCCCATCATCCTAGCAACACATTCCTAAGGCGCAATGTTGTTGTTATCCTTTACTTACTGTTGGGTGAGCACACAGATTGAGGGCTCCAATGCCTGAACATGCTTCTGCTACTCCATGGTATTCACAAATCAAGTGTTCGCTTTTAGCATGTGGAAACCAGGAGGCTTTTCAGGTTCAACTAGCCCTTAGTGGAGAAGAATCAATGTCATTCAAACTGATTCTCATTCATGGCCAGGAAACTATTGTGGATAGGCAAATGTCCCATAACTTGGAGATGAGCTGTGTGACTTGCCCAGAGGCAAACAATGGGTCAGCAATGAAGCTCACAGCATGACTCAGACCTACAATAATTGCCTAAGTATCCTTTTGCTCAGGAAAGGAGTAAGCAGGGCCACTAGCCCATAAAGTGAATGATATGAAGTACTCCTGGAGCCTTTTGCAATCCATGTGTTGTGTATATACTCTGCCTTCGAGAAGGTTTACCCTTAAGGTAACCTTCCAGAAGGTTTACCCTTAAGGATCTGAACTGCACTAATACACCCCACACAGAGTCACTGCTCAAGACCACGCTGGTACCACAGTCACCGTTACAGTGTCTGCACTTTCCAAAGGCATGCAGAGCATGACAGATTGGACAATTAAAATTAGACCTAAGAAAATAGTTAATATGGAACAACTGCAAGCCTCAGAAGTCTGTTGTGAGTGTGATTTATAAGTATGGTATTGCAACTATGTCAGAAAACATACCAACCTGCCAATTTTATTTCAGAAAGTCAGTGAACTTCATAATCTTCTTAATTCCAACTTCCCTCTGCTTCTGCCCAGCTTCCTTTCAGCTTATAACACACTGCAGTACAAGTCATTGTGCAAGGAAACAGAATGAATCAGTGTAAGAGATGGACTGTAAATTCCCTGACGAGGGGCAGAAGGCCCTCCAGGCCTTCAATGGAATGCCTCAAACACTCGCAAGGAAATAAATAATGCAGGCCTGGCCTTCAAAGAACTGATAAGGCTAACATTTCTGGCGCCTGAAAGTGTGGGAGAACTGTCTTGTGAAGACAGGATAGTTCTGCCACTCCTGTGGTGAGCTTGCTGCATCTCAGTTCTCAAGGCTGTTGTGTGTCCGATGAGTGACCTTTGCTTCATTATCTGCGAAATGCACATGAAAGCGCACACCCCTGCATATGCTAATGAAGATTATAGAGATCGTGCTAAACATGTATGACTATGGCACTCGTCTCTCCACCCAAATCATGCTACACATCACCTGGGAGAGAGGAGAAACCTGAGACCAGGCTGTCCTCAGCAAGGGGGGTGGACCATGCTAATTCAGCAAACATGAAAGGGGAAAATAAATGCCCGTAGGGGAGAACAAAGAAGAAACAAAAGAAGATCGTGCCTGGGAAGATTTTTCCAAGAAAGAAGATTATGCCTGGGAAGATTCCCTGAAAACAACGCTGGAATCAGGACTGGTGATCTCTTTATCTCTGTCTTTTTTTCTGTCTTTTCCTTTCTCTATCTCTCAGTTTCTCTTTTCTCTTAGAGTTGTTAAGTAATGGTTAGAGATGTTAAGTAATGACCTTAAGTAACGTTTGCCATAAGTTGTCATCTACCTGTTGTTAAGTAACACAATGCATACCTCACCATTTGCCATAATTTTTCATATACCTAACCAATTATCGTGGACTTGTTAAGACCTATACTAATCATTTTGGGAAGCTAATAAACGTTTCTATATGCACCTTGAGATTTATCTCATCTTAGTCCACGCCATTGGGAATTTACGAATCTGAAGTCACTTACCTCCCCTCTTCCCTGGGAGTGGGACATGATAATCAGGCAGCGAATGTCACTTGTGATTGCCTCTACCAAGTTTCTTCCCAGAGGATTTCAGAGAGGCTCCCTGGAGGAGTCTGTAGTCCCACCAGGAACAGGAGTGTGAGTGAGAGAAAGGGCAAGGGACAGGTGGGATGCTACTGTGGGGAGGTTTCTTTACTGATGTGGGCAGGACAAGAAAAAAGAAATCAGGAGTTGTGTTTCCAAATCAACTACACCAATAGCAATACAACATTTAACAAGAGAATTACATCTTCATGAAGGCTGTCAATCAGTTCACAGGCTGGAGATATGTGTTCAAATGCCTGTAGCCGCAGCTGATAGCTACAAAGCCTGTGGCTGTCTTTACTACAGGTCTTGTCAGTGTGTCTCAGTCCTGACTTAAAAGTATTACCTCTAGGTTTGTCCAGATCACCTACTCCATAGCAACAAGTCTATCTGCAATGTCTGCTTCAAGGAGTAACCCTCTTAAGCAAGAGGCACAGCATCAGTCAGGGAGGCACCAATCACTTTTGTTTAAAATGACCACGTGAGCTGACAGAAGAGCTATCTAGCACCTCTCCATGGTTTTGCTGGCTAGAGGAGAAGGGCACAGTTGCACGCTACTTTGAGCTACAGTTGCACACTACTGAAAAGAAGGGGCTGAAAGAAGACCTGCTATACTCTTGCCTGTGCATAAAGGGGGGCATATGTGAATTTACAGTAAAGCTCGTTGTAAAGTATATCAAAACTTAGTCTGCATTCGAAGTATCTTCTGTCTTAATATGCATGAAAAAACCAGCAGAAACTTCCCTAAGTGCAGTTCTCTTTGTGTGACACTCAGGACTAGACGTGCAGATGACATTCAAGAAGCAACGGATAAGGAGGATTTCATGCTCTGTGGGATCTCTGGCTTTTATAGTCAGTATTGGCTTTGATTTACCCAGAAAAACTCCACTTCAATTCTCTCAGGCCATCAGTAAGTTATCTAGTAATAGGGAAGAGACAGAAAAACAATTTCCAAAATCTTAAAAGGAACAAAGTCACTGTAGGAAGGGGCTCAGAGTGGTGAGGAACAGATTGAGAGACACAATCAGGTATGCTGCTGCTGTTGCACATCATCACGCCTTCCGGAATTAGCAGCACAGCTAGGTATCCTAAACAACCTCAGACTTGGAAAAGTACGAACAATAATCATACAAAGGTAAGTCACCAGGCCCAAATAAAATTCACCAGAGAGAATAAGAACAGACTGAAATAGAAACCTGCAGTGTGATCATCCCGGAAAGCTCTTTTAATTCTAAAAATGTCTCTGGAGTTTTCTCACATTAATATTTGAAAGTCATTAGTTTGAGGCTTCTAACTTTGTAAAATGATGACTACCTGCAGACAAGACAGAGAAGGCACTGCAGTGATGGACAGCATATACCTCTAAAATATATACTTTGACTTCCTTTTAGGGAGCAAAGGCTGGAGAGACAGTGAACAGGCATCATCTGCCAGGACTTCAGAAAGTCACACCATGAATGACTTTTGCTTCCTTCAGTTAAAAACATCAGGGTACCGTATGGAGCAGAAGGGTTTCATGGAGGTAGGACACAGCCATGGTCTTACCAAGCTGCCTGGGCTGCAGCCCCAGGAGACAAATCCTCCATGAATGGCCTGTGCAACACATGACAGAGCCACACTCCCTTTCCGGCAGGCAGGGGATCTAACAGATAACCTTTTCTTGTCTCCACTGCACCAGAGCCACTGCTGCCCTTCAGTTTGCACAGTTGCTCTTTCAAGGGTCTATAAGTTAATGCACTGTACTTACGCTTGCACTTGCAGTGCCAGTCATCAAAGAAAGAGAATTGTCTGATGTCTCTGTAAAGGATATGAAGATGAAGTGTTTCCCTTAAGAAGAGATGATAAAGACCGATAAGGTAAAAACCAAACCTCTTAGAAAAGGTAAGGAATGGTTCACCTTCTGGCACAGTAGAAGCAAACTGTACTGCTAACTGGCGTATGTCTATGCAAACAGTGCCTTTGCTTGTTAGGCTCTCAGCCTAATTACTGTGTCCAATACCTGTACTATTATTAGGTGAAATACACACTTAAATAGAGACAGAAGTTCTTAAGAAGATATGGGTATCTCTTCGGTCACATTTAGGTAAAGCCTTCATCCAAACCACAGATTTTTCACTACATCTGTGAAACCAAAACAACACAATTAAAGATGAGTTTGCTCTGCATTGAGGTGAATTTATATTTTCCAGCAGATTTTTTTTCCCACACATATCTAAAATATAACAATCATTCATTATGCTTTTGATATTGGTAAGGCTATGAAGAGTTAAATGTATAGTTTTGTCCTTTTACTCAAGAGTACCAAGAACGTGGCTCCTTTTCTTCTTGTGTACAAGATGGTTTCCCAGCCTGACCACCACAAGCATATCAGTCGCAGCACACTTTTCTCACTCCTGTTTAAGATATACTACACAGTAATGATATAAATGTCTTCACACACCCATGTCCTGAAATGTTTTATGCTGTAAAAAGGAAGGAGGAACAATATAATTACTGAGGAAAATGACATAACACATTCTCCATAAATCATTTCAAAACCAATTGCCACAGTTGTGAACCTGTCTTAATTTTGTGGATTAATCTTAATCTTGTAATACAAATGCCATCCTGCAGCCTGTAACACAAGCTATCAGCACTTACGTGACCTGAACACTACATTTAGGATTGCAAACTACAATATATAATTAACTGGCTATATGCACATGCAGCAGACCGATGGCTGCCAAATTACATACTGTGGTTTGCCCTTTAGTGCCTTAAGTATAAATATAGTAAGTAAAAATGATCAACACCCCATTTTGGCATGAAATTGTGTTTCAAGGTATGCCATTTTCATACATAAAGTTGCACTCACATATTATGCTGAAGTGTCTCACCTCAACAGCTACACAGCATGAGATTGATTTATTTTGTAGCTGGAAAGGACAAACTTAGAATCAACAAATAAGACTCTGCCCCTCCAGAAAGACTCCATGTCAGCAGCTGCCATTCTTGCCAACACAAAAGATTTCTCCTCATATCCACCCGGTTACGGAAATGCACTCCCATGGAGGGAAGGGGGCAGGTGAGAATACACAGATGAAAGAAGAAAAGCGGTTTTTTAAACAGATGAGACAAAAAGGAAGGTCCTAGCTTTTTATGTGGCACAAGCTGCTGTCAGAATAACATGATTTCCCTAAGAAGTTCCCAGCCACCCTTGGAAGAATTAATAGTCACAGTCAGATGTGCTGCTCCTGGCACAGCTGGTCCAGGTAAAGAAGTTTCTTCCCTACTACTTGTCCTTCCTACACATTGCAGGCTATTGCCCACTCAGAGCTACAGGATAGCATCGCACAAGGTCGTTCCTTATCTCAGTTCAACCTGGTTTGAGCACTAGCAGAAGTACTTAATAGCAGTGCTCTTCCAAACCACTTTCAGCAGCCTGGTCGTAAATTATATTGGAACAAGAAACTATTGCTACAGCTAAGTGGAGAGGTTTGCTCACTCTCAGACCCCACGGAGTGCTTCAGGGTGGTTTGCACCCACCTCCAAGGGCTCTGACTTTTGTGAAAGCTGCTACCAGTGCTTCAGGGAACACCAGGCCAGTGCTCAAGACAGGGATCCTGCCATGTCATACAGGAATCTTTGAATTTAAAATGTAAAACAAGATTCAGAGTCATAATCCAATGCATCACTTGCTGATACTATGCTTAAAAAAGGAGTGGGGAAAATAAACACTGGTGGTTTTGTGGTTTTTCCCCCTCCAAGACAAGAAGTTAAGCATTTTAAGACTTATACCTCCCCATCGCTGCTCCTTTCTCCCTCCCGTCCACCACAGGAGCCCAGGTCTGAGCAGGCATAAATTCAACAACTTGTAAAAAGCACTCTGCAGTCTCAAGGGTATCCTTACAAGTGAGCAGGTTAAACTGCTGGTACCTACAGTGCCATGAGTTTGCTGCAGACTAAAGATGCAGAGTACTTTTTTAAGTGCTAGTTGTTTTTTTTAAGTTAATGTATTTTTCTCTTTTACAATTTCTCACTAACATATGAGCTTTGACTCACATATGACTAACATTGAAAGCAGCTTCATGGGAAGATGCGAAGGGAAGGCATGAAGGTTGGCATCTATAGAGTACCACCTGTCAGGATTAATACAGGAAGACATCAGTTTTGCACACAGATTTCGGGTGCTTGACCTGCACAGGCCAGTCTCAACTATAAGTGGCATCCTCTGGACACAACTAAGGAGATGCAGAAGAAGAGCTAATGATAGCACCAACTGCAGGAACATGCCAGCTAGTCTGGTAGCTAATCCAATGTACATCACCCAACTGTTTCTTCTTTTCATAAGCCCTTCTGCCCAACTACTCAGTGCCCATCCATACGCCAGACTATAGTAGTGATCTTTCTATTTGCATTCTAGACATCCTCACACATCCTGCCGGGGCTAAAATGGGTTCTTTGTGTTTCTATGGGTCAGAGAAATTAAATCCCATTTTCCAGTCCTTTACACACCCAGAATGAATGCGGAAATTTTGCCTGTGATGTTCTAGACACTGACCATTAGATTTCATAAAGTTTAGCAGTTTCTCAAGATCTAGGGATGGAATTTTTTGTTGTTGCTTTTGAAGTAAAATTCTTCTTGGCACCTCAGAAAACCTTCCCGTATCTATCAATGACATCAGGAAGCAAGTATTATCCTTCTGTGCAGTAACAATTCTCCATTGAATTAAACACTAGGAGGGAAAATCATTGTGCTGGGAAGCACGGAAATTTCCACAGATGTCAGGGTTGTTCCCACTGAAATGTTCCAGAGCTGTTCTCTGAAGTGAATGTAGTCAGTAACTTGAGATTAATACACAACTAATGACACTATGAACATCAAATAGAATGAAAGAGGTTTCTGTGTTTTCCGACCCATAAAGTTTCTGTTTGAAAGGTACTATTCAATATGGAAATGTAACTAGCAGTCCTTGTCTATGGCAAGGATTTTCTTGTAATCTATTTTGCTATCCATTACTAAGGGTTTTCCTAGGGACTCCACAGAATGTGGATTTTAGTGCATGTTTTAGTGTTAGCAGGGGTAAGGTCTTATTGTTTTACAAGTCTACTGAGGTCCCTATGACAAATTTCCAATAACATGTAAAAAGATAGCTGTTTCTTTATAACTGGCCCCCACATTACCATCATTTCATATGACAGATCAGAGACGATCCCTCCTGTTGCTTATTCTTCATACTGCTCTCTTGTTCTCACTTGCTTTAACCCCAATTTGCTTTTATGGAAACAGAAGCCATCCCACTCCCTGCAGACTGAGAAGAAGTCTCCTCTGGAGCTTTCAGGAACAGCTCAGTGACATTTCCAGCCCAGGTGATTAGGGGAAAGGAGACAATTTACCAGCATCTGATTCACAGCGTGGTAGCCATTCCCCACTGCCCTTCACTGCAGCCTGGCCTTCTTCATCTGTGGAAATCTCACAGGATGCACATGAGTTTAACCACCACATGGTTCATGTTTTGGGTCTGTCTCCACATACTTTTCCTAGGTGCCATCTCTATCAGAAAAAAAAGCTGTCATATTCCTTACCCATCACTGCCAGGAAACTGCCCTCTGAACACATCATGCCTAAATGAAAAGCTCTCACTATCCCCGCTGCTGCACAGGCATGAAAATATTTGGCAAGTGCTCGGTGGCCATTTCCAGATCTCCCAGATTTCTTCCCTGTGTTCCCAGCCTATTTCTGACCTCAAAACCATAAAGACACTGAATAACAGAGCCTTCAAATAGGTTGGGTGGGAAGGGCATCTGTAGGGCATCCAGTTTAGCCCTCTCAAAGTAGCTTCAACTTTGGAGACAAAGTTGGGGGTTTGGAGACAAAGTTGGAGACAAATAGGGGTAAAGAGAGAAAGGGGAAAAAGCTGTGACGAAAAAAGGGCAAGGAGAGACACGCACAACACAGAATAAAATCTCACTTCCATTCCTATTCCTAGACAGACCTCTAAGAAACAAAAAGTTTAAACAGAAGAGCAAGAAAAATCTCAAACACGACTACTCTTTTTATTAGCTCATATTTTCTGACAGTGACCTGTAAACTCTGGCCAGAGAGCCAGTCAGGCAGAACCCTCCTAGTTCCCATGGCAGCTGCTCTCCTTCTCAAACACACATTTAAGATTCACAGTACCACTTCTGCTAAACATAGACAGCTTCCAGAAACCACCGCTGACTGTCCCTACCGCCCCACTGTTGGTTTTTCCCTCTGGCAAGGTGTAACTTCATGGCTACCTCTTGTGTACCCTTTAACGCATTGTCTTACAAAGGCAGCTGTGAAGCTCAGTATTTCTGTTTGTATGCTAGATTCATTAGGTGAAGCAGAGAAGGGCACCACATGCTCTATTTGCAGAGCGGAATAAGAAAGCTAAGGTGAATAAAACACTTAAAGCGAAGAGATACAGATATGCAGGTTCAGCCTTGCAGGGCTGACTGTCATCCAAGTAGAGGGCCAAAGTATGGCCTCTGTTGAAATTGAATCAGTCTCTGAAAACCTACTAATAGCTTAGTGAGTTGAGAATTAGGTTAAACCTGGTATTCTGGGCATTTCTACATTGCTGTTGGGCCTTTAGGTGCAATCTCCATTTAAAGAAATTTATATTCTCATTTTCTTTTTCTTAAGGAATTTATTTTTTTGGTACCAGTGTGTGTCTGTCAAGTCAAAGTTCTGTAATGAGTCTAGAGTTACTGGGGAAAGAATGGACAAACAGCTCATTAAACCTATTTGCATAAGAAAAAAACCAAAAAACGTATTTTGTAGTGCTCAGTAAGTGTCAAACTAAAAAAAATGCCTGAGAGTAAACTACTGCAACACTATGACTATTCAAAATGAAGAGCTTCTCATCAATGCATTATCAATGCAACTATTTTCTTGGATTAATACTCAGGAAGGTACTGTCACAAGTAACTCTTTCTAGTTCACCAAGAAATTCTCAGACCTAGATACGATCAATAACTTACATATACATCATTTGATAAAACTCTTGATTAATAATGTTAATGATGATTACTGATGATACTTCTGCAGAAAGCACCATATCTGTAGAAATGTATTGCAAATGTGGTAATAATTTGCCCTGTTTCAACATGTCCAGAGAAAACTATTGTTCTTCCTTACCCAGCTGTTCTTCAGTTTCCTGAGTCCAAGCAGAGGCTGCACCTGGAGACTTTTTTTTCAATGTGAAAGATTTTTAAAGGTGAGGCCAGGCAGTTATAGTATGCACATAGGAGCATATGGTAGTTTGTAAGACACAGAAATTGGCTTCCTTTTCCCCAAGATTACTAAGAAGTACTTAACTTAAAGAAAATGCAATCTGCAAAAACCCAAACCTCTTTGGACTATCTCTTCAACTTTATTTTACCAGTTTTACTTCAAAAAGAGCCTTCAAAATAAAAACAAAGAAAGTAAGTGAAGTTTACAGATTTGGATATCCAAAACTATTCTCCTTTAAAAGGCTAATTTCTAAATTCTTTTCGTAAGTAACATTAGAAACTGTGAGATAACAGGGATGCCAGACAAAGTCTGGGGATTAAGTTATTTTCCTTTCCCTTCTAACATGAATAAATATTAACCATCCAGTATATTACTTTCAGCGTATTGCACTCTCAGTTGTTAATAACAAGATACCAATTAAAATACAAAGTCAATGGGAGACAAGAATCACCCTGTGACTAGACGGTGGAGGGGTGCGGGATCACCCGGGTTAATCTGGGTTTGCAGCTTTGATAGTGCTAAGTGCTGGGCAAGACCAGATGACACATAAGGTAATTAAAAAACATTAGAAGAAGGGCTTCGCATTTTTGCATTTTGCAAGAAGCTTTAATGACTCCCAGGGCATTAGAACGTAACGTGTATCTTGTTGAGAGAATACAAACCCGGTGTTACAACAAAATAATTGTTTGATTAGATGATCGGGGTGGGTGAAGAGGGAGAAGGGGGATTAATATTCATTTTGCATTGTCTGAATAGCCTAAGGGAATGTATAATTTAATTAGGTCTATGTATATTTTTAAGAGACGCCATGTTCATAGCTAAAGAAGAAAGTGTCTGTGTTATCAGGCAGTTAAGCAAGAAGAGTGCTGACCTTCAGTGTGCTTTCATCAAAATAAATAAATAAAAAGGACCATAAAACTGATTTCGTAAAGGCAGTCAAGATCAGTCTGAATGAATTATATGGTGAATAGCAGTTGCAAATGCAAAATAATGAGAAGATAATATCCTGGAGTTAAAGAACATACAGACAATGGGCACAGGAAAATTGATTACACTGGCTCAAATGAATTGTGGTAATACTGAGAAGCCCTGAGAAGGGCCTTCTACTTGAAATTTTCACAAAGCGCCTTGGAATTTATTTGTATGCATTTATATGTATGTATTCAAATTGGCACTGAGGCCCTGCTGTAGGAGTACCTGATGCCCATGCTATTTTCTTCACATCCCAGGAGAACACCTTGATGGGGTCAGCAGGAGAGTAATGCTGAGCATAAGGCAAAGTCCTAATAAGATCACAGCCTTGCGTCGAAGCAACCCACAGAAAGAAAGGTGTGAAGGCTCAGGGTTAAAAATCCATGGACACATGTGCCCTGTGGATACGGCTGGGCAAACCAAGGCTGCAACAGCCTTCGTGTGCTTGCCCAATGGCTGACACAAACGCCTCCCCGGCCTTTGCAGGTGAGCCACAGGGACGTGGAGTCCTGCAAAGGACCTGGCTCTTTCTGACTGAAAAAAAGCAGCTCTGAGACAGAGTTCCTGTGAAAAAGTGGTGAAAACCTAGAGACAACCTGTTAATTAGCTGAGAGGAGACCATGGAGGGATGATTATGGAAGGAGAAAGGGATCATGCTCAGGAAAAGTGTTGTTTATTTAAAAGCATAGACATGCATGTATGTATGCATGCATGATGAAAATAAAAAGATTGAGCAGGGAGAAGAATGAAACAATGGCAATTATGTATTTCTGCACAGAAAGCAAATGCAAGAAAGAAGACGGATTCTTGTATGTGCGCTCAATGTATTTTGCCATGAATATTTTGAAGGGCATAAATTTCTGTAATGAAAGTTTAGATCTGCTTTACTGGTTTTGTAGGACAGAGTTTACTAAATAATGTGTTGGAAACTAGAAAAAGGTCTCTTTCTTGACTTCTTTGATATTTGACACAAATAACTGTTTTCTTTTTGCCACATTACCATGAAGATGTCCTAACTGCTCTGAAGTGTCTCATGTTAGCTGGTCAGAAAGTGAACTGTATTCCTAAATCCATTGCTGTCCCCTCTGACAGATGATCCTTCCCTTATTTTTGCCAGCCTTTCTTTTATTCCTACAGGAGTAGAAGAGACCAGCTTTATGGATAGTTTGATCTTGATAGGACTAACACAGAGCAGACGTGGTCTGTCAGAAAGAACCTGTGACATTTTCGTGCCCTAGCAGCAATTTGAATTACAGATTCAGACAAAGCAGCCCGTTGTCTCTGGTTTAGATTTTTATTTGCATTGAAGAGGCAACTTCTCAGGAATGAAGTATGCATATAAAACAGAAAGCAAAGGGAGGAAGACAGAAGGTTGATCAAGATGGAAGTGAATGTACATAACTGTTGATTCCACACTGCGTGGCTTTAATGTATGTTTGCCATCGCACATCATGCCTCTGAAACACATTGACATGCTGCAGTGATCAGCTCACCAAGCTGCTCCAGCTGTGCAGGAGGTGCATTTCCCTGGCTCTGGCCGTGACCTGCCCCTCTGCCAGTCCTGGGACGTCCTGGAGATGGGGAGTTTAGCAGGTGTAGCACACGCACTACAGACAGCAGGTAGGTCTGGCAGTCGTTTCGCAAGCATAAATGTTGTTATTCCCATTTCTGTCACAATTTGGGAAAGGATTTTGTTTTTTTTCTTCTAATATCTGTGAAATGTTCTTTCCCTTAAGGGAGAATGGGAAAGCAGCAAGAAAACCAGGCCAGATTTTTTGGCTCTTGTTACAGTCTCTTTCTCCCTGCAGGCAGCAAAAGAAATAGCTAAGAGTTCTCCACGTGGGCAGGGCAAAAGCTGTCATTTTGATTTCTCCTGGATGCGCAACTCAAAGTGCTCAGCAAAATCCAGAACTTCCCTGGGGCAAATCCCTCCCACCACTCTCCACCATTAAATAAAGGCTGCTGACAGCCTTCTCAATGACAGTGACTTTCTGGCCAAGGGAGAGATTGGTCACAGCCTCGTGGATACCAGGGCACCTGAGACAGGGGCCCCCACAAATCTGGTGGGGACATTTATAGGGTGTCTGAGAAGTAACTTCATCAGGGATGCTAAATCCTGCGACATCCACTACTATGCCAGGCTTTCCTTATTCAGAAGAGGGCAGCATTACAGTCCTGTAAGGAGACACAGACAAGCAAAGAAGACTTCATCGTTGCTTCTTCTTCTACTACCGCCCCAGTTGCTTCGGCATGGCTGGCTCTCACGCAGTGGTTACATGGAAAAAGCCAGCAAGCCAGCAAGCTGGAACACTAAGCACACCATGGGATCATAGTAACCCAAAATCCTTCAGTCTCTCCAGGCTCAACACATAGAAGATCAAATACATATCAGGTTCACAGCTCACTCCCTGCCCCATATCAAGGAAGATGTCTCTCACAGTCATTTGTTATCTAACTCACAGCTGTACAGCAGGACCTCCTTTGAAAGACAGACACAATTCTCACCACAGACAGATATTAGCTTTATTAAAGGAGGCATTTAGATGAGGACAATGAACCTCGCAGTCTGTGGGCTGTGCTTCACGTGGGAAGAGTTACACTCCACGTGCACAGGGCATTCACCTTCCTCCACAAAACAGTCTCCAGTACAAAGCATCAAGATATTTGTGTTCAGATTTCCCTGGAAACAATGGGTTTCCAAATAAATTGGATGCTGCGCTACATCTCTTTTCCACTGGGGAAGAGGGGGAGACAGTAAATTTAGAAACAAACCAAAAGTGACCCAGAGCACAAAATAAAATGAAATCAGAGGGAGAGCAGGGAAGGCTCGTAATAAAAGCATATCCCTTTGAAGCCACTTTCACATACATGCTTTTCCCTCTAGCTGCAGCCATTTTGCAGAGCTTTATTAAAATAGCATCTCTGCAGAGGAATTACTTAAAAGACAGAAGTAATAGATTTTTCAGAACCAATGAAAACAAACCCCCTAGAAGCAAGAGCAGTTTTCTTTCCCAGACAGGAGTGCTTTAATTCCTTTCTCATCTTCATCCATCGCAGGGATGAGATGGATCAAACCACAGCAGAGGTCTGTTATGGTGCTGCCAACTGTCTTGGGAATCCACTGGCCAGTCAACAAACTAGTTAAACCACCAAAGACACTGCTGCTAATGCCCTGCAACCCTGAACCATGAGGCAACAAATATCCTTTTTGAAGTGGGTAACGGGGCCACACGGACAAAGCACCTCAGTGACAATTTTGTGTTGTTGGTTTTGGGCAGCATTTCAGCAACTTGAACAGGAGGAGGAGTGGGAGGAGGTGTGGTCTCTGTGGGCAGTTTGCTGTCTGTGGGAATAAAGCAGAGCAGATGCAACCCTTGTATGCAGCCGATCAAATTTCCTGGCACGCTGAGGTATTTGAATTGCAGATTTATGGCTCTTCCTAGTTCTCTTTTTTTTTTTTTTTCTTTATTGAAGTGTCAGTTCTAGGGAGATTTTTTTACTATTTTTTGTATAAACTATATAATAGGCAGGAATGAGATGCAATTATATTGGAGAAAAATGGGAATCATAGAATCATAGAATGGTTTGGGTTGCGAGGGTCCTTAAAGATCATCTAGTTCCAACCCCCGGCCATGGGCAGGGACACCTCCCACTAGACCAGGCTGCTCAAAGCCCCATCCAGCCTGGCCTTGAACGCTTCCAGGGACGGGGCATCCACAGCTTCTCTGGGCAACCCATTCCTCACCACCTACACAGTAAAGAATTTCTTCCTAATATCTAATCAAATCTACCCTCTTTCAGTTTAAAACTCTTACCTCTTGTCCCATCACTACACTCCCTGATAAAGAGTCCCTCCCCACCTTTCCTGCAGGCCCCCTTAAAGTACTGAAAGCCTTCTCTTCTCCAGGCTGAACAACCCCAACTCTCTCAGCCTGTCCTCACAGGAGAGGTGGCCCAGCCCTCTGATCACCTTCTCTGGACCCCTTCCATGTCCTTCTTATGTTGGGGGCTCCAGAGCTGGACACTCCAGGTGGGGTATCACCAGAACAGAGTAGAGAGGCAGAATCACCTCCCTCAACCTCCTGACCGTTTTTATGTTATACACTTACATCTTGGGTACTGTGGAGACCCAGACAAGTGCTACCTCATTCTGTTAAGTGTAGGGAGTTTCAGGGTAGGTTTCTGGGAACAGGTACTCAGATATCTAGGGAAAAACGAACTCTTGCTGAAGGCTGGAGCTGTGTTGTAGCAGGGTCAGTTAGTGCTAGTGCTATGCACTGCCCCATGACCTCTCATGGGTGTGACTGGCAAAATGTGAAATATACCAACTATTGCTTATCTACCAAATTTGACAGATAGGGTGATCTGCAGGTGATCTGAGGCCACTTCTAGTCCATTAGGGACCACTAGAGATTGAGCCAGGCTGAGCCCATCAGACACACTGCTTAGCAGGTCCGTAGGAGTGCTTTGAAGACCTTCTGCACTATTTCTTGGGAATGTGAAGAGAGAGACCCCTGAGTGAGACCCAGTCCTTGACATGCTTGTGCCACATGTACAACCTGGGGCATGGGAATGAACTTGTGAATGGAGAAGATCAAAAAAGCGGAAAGTGATTTGGTAAGGCAATACAGAGTTTCATTTCGCGTTGTCTAGAACAACAGTAAGTCCCTGCTCAACTGCAGCAGGGACATCAGCCTTAACTTTCCCTGGAGGTGAAAACAGGCTTCTTTTGCTCAGAAGCCTGGAGTCAGAGAAGATCCATGGGTTTGCTGTTGACAAGGACCGCTCCTATCTGAAGAATATACTAAAAATATCCCAGGCAAAATAACTTCTGACTAAAGCAACAATTTAAAAAATAAAATAAATAAATAAATAAACAAACAAAAACACAGAGCAGCTAGCTATAGTTCAAGCTGAATAAAAGCATCAAAACCGAAGTTTAAATCTGACACTAATGTTCAACACAACAACACAACACCTATTACGGTAAACATATTTGTTCTTCTGCCAAATTGGGATACTGCATCTTTGAAAGGAAATCTCTCTTTGCTGTAGTTTCTGGCATTCTGCAAGAGCTCCCTCTAAAAGGTAGTTCATTCCAACACCCTTTGGAAAAAGATTAAGGGATCAGAGAGCAAAAACATCACAACCTCTGTAACATTATAAGTAAATCCCTTTAACCTAAATAACAAGCTTTCTACACTAACCCTGGCTTGTTTGACTTCTGCTCCTGAGAGCTAGAGTCTTGAGCTACTTTAAATCTTGTAAGTGGAAGAAAGCATATTATTCTTATATTTCCCCTTTATTTAATGCCTCCAGACAATCTCTGGGACAGCACTGCACCATGACTATGGCTTCAGACAATTTAACCAGGCAATTACTGATTTTTCCACAGCTCTCTGGCTGACAATACTCACTGCAGGCAGAAAATAAATGCTGCACTGGGGCAGACGGACAGGAAGAAGAGGAAAGGAAGAAGAAAAACAGATAATTTTTCCAGATGTGCTTAATTCTCCCAGCTATCTTTCTGGGTCTTTTTCTCTGCTGTCTCCTTTCCTGTGCCATTAACGTCTGCAGCAAGCTGGAGATAAGGTGCTGTGAGAACACATGGACGTAGTTTTCACCCTTTTCCACTAAGAAAAATTCTGTCTCCAAATCTGAATGAGTGAATCTGCCTCATTCATTATAGCACGTACGAGGATTGAGACCTTTTGCAGGCACAGCTGTAGTAAGTACGATTCTTGACCAGGAGTAGCAGGATTGAAGTACAATATGTAACTGCAGTAATATCTCTATTATATCTGTGTACACACCCAGTAAAGCTATTTGTTTATGGACCATGAAAAACATCAGTTCTTGCCTTCATCAAAATGAGCACTCTGAGCTGAGACGAAGCTAAGTAAGCAATAACAACGTCATAGCAAACCAAGATCCATTATTTGTCTGTGTAAAAGTTACCAGCCCGACACATCCGTTTTATCTTGATGAGATTTGACTGGCTGCAGCAGAGTTAATCCTGCCTTATAATGGCATAAGTGATAATGATCCCTGGAGTCTTCATAAAAGCTGGTGATCTGAATTCTGCACATTTTTGTAGTACACAGCTGGGACACTCCCAAATGCGTTATATCCTAGGCCTTTTATTCCACTTAAGATACCTCTGACAATCTAAAACTGCTCTGAATTGCCCAGAAGAACAGAATTTATTTACTCTATTAAATATCTAAGATACAGAAATAACAAAATATTCTCATATAAAAGCATTGCCATAAAACTGTACAAACCTACTTAAAATTAAACTAATAATGTTGAAAAAATAGTTGAGTTATCAAATAATTATAATTTTTGGAAGCTAGAGAATTCCTTAATAAGGATCAGCAGCCTAGTGTTAGCTTTGATCTGTCCTTGTATGTGTAATCTACCTATCCCTGGTATGGTGCGCTATGAGAAGACANTACCCTCTTTCAGTTTGAAACCGTTACCCCTCATCCTATCACTACACTCCCTCATGAAGAGTCCCTCCCCATCCTTCCTGTAGGCCACCTTTAGATACTGGAAGGCTGCTATAAGGTCTCCCCAGAGTCTTCTCTTCTCCAGGCTAAACAGCCCCAACTCTCTCAGCCTGTCCTCATAGGAGGGGTACTCCAGCCCTCGCATCATCTTTGTGGCCCTCCGCTGGACCTGTTCCAACAGGTCGATATCCTTCTTGTGCTGAGGACTCCAGAGCTGGATGCAGTACTCCAGCTGGGGTCTCACCAGAGTGGAGTAGAGGGGTAGAATCACCTCCCTCAATCTGCTGGCCGTGCTTCTTTTGGTGCAGCCCAGGATGCGATTGGCCTTCTGGGCTGCAAGTGCCCATTGCCAGCTCATGTTGAGCTTCTTGTCCACCAGCACCCCCAAGTCCTTCTCCTCAGGGCTGCTCTCAAGCCATTCTCCACCCAACCCGTATTTGTGCCTGGGATTACCATGACCCAGGTGCAGGACCTTGCACTTGGCCCGGTTGAACCTCATGAGGTTCACAGGGGCCTACCTCTCAAGCCTGTCCAGGTCCCTCTGGATGGCATCCCTTCCCTCCAGCGTGTTGACTGCGCTGCAGAGCTTGGTGTCATCGGCAAACTTGCTGAGGGTGCACATAAGTTATAATTTTTTATATATATATATAAATACGTGCGCGCGTGTGTGTGTGTGTGTGTGTAAATTAACACAATGAGCACAGAAAACTGTGGAAGAACAGGCTGGCTTTCACACAATCAAAGGCAATGGTACCCTTGAAAACTAAATCACTTGCTTCAGTAGTTTCATGTCTGGACACCTTTACCTCCCCACGATGCTTGCCCCCGCATGAAGTGGGAATGGCTGTTGCTTCATGTCACACAAACAGATTCACAGGCTTAATTAACACTAGCAAGTTTGTTAAGCTAAAGGACTAATTATAAATGCAGGACAAATCACTCACACCCACACCCTCCCACTGTCTTTCCCACCAGCTGGACCATCCATTCCAGCACAAACTGCTTTTGAAGCTCACACAAATCTGACACTCAGCAAAACACAGTAGGAAGGCTGCTTGTTTACCATGGTGTCTCTCCTACAGAAACAACTTCAGCTTCCCCAGTCCACCCCCCTTTTAGGACTTCTCAAGGTCTGAAGAGAAGAAAGAGGTCCACAACCCAGCAGAATCAATGTGGTGGGTGGAAGGCTGCCCTCACCTAGGTCCCATGAGTACAAAAAAAGTGCCAAAGCAGCGTCCACACTGCACTACACAGAGCAAATCCTATGTGAGGGGGAAAACTTGAAGAGAGTTAAACTCTCCATTCCCATCACTTGCAGTTAGTGCCACCAATTTCCTATAGTTTTGTGTTTCTTACTCTTTTATAAAGCAAGGCTTTTTAATTCTACAGAATCTCAGATTCTTCAGTGATCAAAAGTTGTTGGATTTGGCGAGTGTGATTTCATTTATTTTTTTTTTTAATCTTTTCTTCTCTCAGTATAATCACTGGGGAGGTATTTGCTGGCCTCAAGACACTTCTGTTGTCCTGATGCCTTAGCAGAAGTTAGGCACAGCAGGGACCACCAAACACCAAGTGAGCAAAGCCCATAAACAGTTGTACAACATGGGAAACCCTTACTGAAAAGTAAAGAGAAGAGCTGTGAACATCTGTCATCACAGGCACTGCTCTGAATACTCCGCATTTATATCGTATATATGCATAGCAGTGATTGCTTAACATCCTCCACAGCCTCCTGCCAAGTAAACACCCAAGAGCAATAAAGGGCTTTTGTTGGACCTTTCTAGGCTGATACTCCCCATGCAAAGGAGTATTGTTATAGATGTTTTTGCATCCAGTCACCCTTCTTCCCCTGCTCACCGGTGGGGTCATTTTACTCTTCTGGTAAAAAGTACCTCTGGAGCCTGTTTCGGAAATAGAGAGGAGCTGTAGAGAGGATGCAAACAACAGTTCCCATTTCAAGGCTCTTATCCTGCTGCTAGAACAGGAGAGAGAGGTGTTACGGCTGCCCCGGTCCCCTTCCTCGCCTCTCAGTCCCTGGTGCATGGTGAGGGGCTCTCAACTCACACTGAACAGCACTGGAGGAGAGGACCCACTGGGGAGGCATGTGCTGTCACACAGCCATCCTTCGGCGAGACCAAACAGATACCTGTTCAAGCTGGACATTCCACCCAGCTGCCTTTCAGCTGCCTCCTGTGACTGCCACGTGCTCTGCCTGCAGAGAAAATTATGCATACAAGCCTGAGAGAGAACACAACAATGGTTTTTATATATATATACACACACACACATGTAATATTCATTTAATTATACCAAGCACTTTGTTAAATAGCCTGAGACTGAAAAGGGGGAGAGTGGAGGGAATCAGCAGATGTTGTGGGGTTTGTATCATCTTTATTTATTTATCTGTTTTTTGAAATATCAACTGAAAGTTTAAATCACTCATGTGCTTTTTCAGGAGCTGAACTTGTTTTCTGTTTGATATTCACAGTTTTGCCATTGGTTTCCAACCCTTGACTTGGGAGGCCTATATATAGATGGTTCAAGAATAATTTTTTCCTTTGTTGTTGTTCATGCTGCATGAAAATTAATACAATATCTGCCTCTGTTGTCCCACACATGTGTAAACCCCACAACAAGACACTGCAAGACAAAATTTAATACCCAAAACCTCAGTGTTATGTAGGTACATCACTTCCACTTATTTCTTTGGAAAATAGTTCATTAATACTTTGAGGGACTGGTTCTTAGAGTGCAGGCTTGAATCCAGTCTAATTTTCTAATGGTTCAGATCACCTTTTTTCCTTTTATTTTTAGACTATAAGCTACAGCTCAGGTAAAATTTGGATGAAGGCAAGAGAATTGCAAAGCTTGCGCAAATTTCTCAAATGTGCCAAAGTGAACTTAAAAACTTAATTTGTGCAGGATCTTCTGTAGGCTTTCCACTCAGGCCTAAGTTAACATAAGAACATCTATATTCAACTCACAGTATTTCTATGTTGCTATGATGCTCTTTGTTGGACCACCAGCACAGTAATGCTAAAAAGTCAGTCAAAGAAGTAAAAGTCTATTTAAATATATGTAATATGCAAATTATAAATAAGATTTGTTGGTGCTTATGAGGAAGTGTCAGATATGCCAATAAAAACTGTTATTTCCATTCAAATTAATTGATATGCAAGAAAGCACAACTAGGCTAATATTAGAAATCTTACTTTCATATTTGTCTAGAAATTCTGGTAAACTCTCGGAGGGAGAAGCATGAGAAAAAAAGATTTCCCCCATTGAGAACAGGGCTGCAGTCACAGTGTGGTCCTTTCTGTTTCTAATAAGGATCAAGGCTGCACTTTCAATGGATCTTGTATAACCTGAACACCTCTGGAGAACTTGTAGACGTAAAGTACAGGGGGGAAAAATAAACTTTCTTTACTTCCTTGGAACAGCTCTTTGACATGAAAGCATCTTCTTTTTAGACTGTGGCTTGCCAAATTCACTTGTAGGCTTCTTCTGCAAACTGAATGGATTCTGGGCCTCCCCCCCTCAAAACACTGCCTCATTTTCCACCCTCCCTCCCGTCCTCAGACAGACATCATCACTAAAACACCTGTTCCACAAAGCCTGTTATATATTAACTGGCTCATCATAATCTACATCATCACGCAGTTGGGGTCTTCACGCTCTGCCAGGCAGCAGCATCAAAGCCATAGTGACAACGAAACTTTATGACTGAAAAGTTACCCCCCTCCAGGGCGCATGCTCATTTCTGGGAGACCTTGGGCCACGTCACTTAATTTAAAGGTGTGTGGTGCCCAGGGATTCAGTAGTGAAAGACATCAGCTGTAAATCACTAGTCCAAGCCCTTCTGCAGTGCCAGTGTCAGACCAGCATCCATGATCCAGTGGGTGTTTCACAACCAGGCAGATGTACATCGGCGCTCCCAATGCACAAGCCAGTGCTCAAAATGAAGGAGAGAAGTGACAATATTTGGTTTTCTTGCTGTGCAGGATGCCGCATCAGAGCAGGCAGTTGTTGCCTACAATCTACACAGCTGTGCCCCACATCTAAAAAGAAGAAAAACAAAGTAATCCAGCAATTATTCTTTTTCTGTTGGTTAAAAGTGTCTGTGTGATTCAGAGCGAGGATGACACTGTGCCAGACTATCTCCTTTGTCATGGGATCATGAAGATGCAGCTCCTCTGCAGGAAGAAGTACTGATGGCAATGCATTATTGAAGAAAAGCGTAGTGCTTTGGCTCAGATGTCAATTCCCATTATAAGGCAATGCTGTGACAATGTTCTGGTAATACAATGCATTTTGGCAGTATTTTGCTTCATTGCCCTTTTTAATAAAATAGGGGAAAAAATAGTGATGATAAATCTGCTTAGTGAATTAACGCAGGTGACAGTCCTGTTTCTCATATGCAGACCACAGAAGAGCCCCCTTGACCACCAGACCTTGCATCTGCTCCTACTTTGTGACTTCTTCTGTTCCCTGAAGACCATCTGATCTGCATTGCAGGTGGGCCTTTAATCCTCAGGTCCTACTGGAGCATAACATTGCTTACAGCTGCCTAGACAGAGGCACGGCAGTTCAGCATGATTTGAGGCTGTGGACACACATCATCTTCTGGCCACAAGTATGCCTACAGGTTGCTGCCCCTCTGCCACCCCTGCTCTGTGTCTCTGCCTTCTTGGAGTCTGCTATCTGAGGTATTGTGCGAGTGCTGTCTGTTTTAAAACAAAATGAGCGAGGATCTACTGCTTACACTTGGTAACTTTATTCTACTGAACAGCAAGAGCTGGGAGAGTCTCTGCAAGCAGCAGAGCCAGCAGAGCTGGGGGAAAAGTCATGTCCCACAGAGAGGTGCAGGCAGCGACCCAGGAGAGGTGGGATCCGTTCCCCACCGGCACCCACTGCCTCATCGGGAGGAAAGTCTGTGTCCCCTTTGTTGGCCGTCTTGGCGTTATTTAAGTGAGAAAAGTCAGCCTCTTCAACAATCACTGCAAGCATCTATTACAACCTTGGAGCAAAGCCAGCCCAGAAGACAGAGACAGAGCCCCACTAGTCTATAGTGTGGGATTACCACCTACAACCAAACAGAGGTCCTCCCCTTCCGTTCTTGAGTCCCATGTTATGACACTTCTCAAACTGCACAAGAGTTTGGTACTAGCTGCCACTGTAGTGGATGGGAAGCCTCTGATTCTCAAGCAACAGGATTTCAACCCAATTTATGACAACACAAATCTAATCCTCATCTACGACACATCAACTAGTATTCTGCCTCAGAGGAAGTTCTTAAACAAGAAAGAAAATGTCAAGTCAAAGTCAGTCTGAAGAAAAATACCAGATTATATACTATCAGTTGATTTCATCATCTACTCTTTTTGTATCAAAGCAATTTATTAAGTCATTAGTTAAACTGAATCAGCTCCCCTGCCTCAGTAGCTATCCCTGGTGCAAGGCTTTTAAAAATCAGGGCCCACATAGGCAAATTCAACATCCATTTATCAATCATCTGTCCCTCTAGAAAGAGAAAGTAGGGCTTTAACTATCCTCTCAGTTTTATGATTTTACCTTCCCACTGAAATTGAGTGAGACCTCTGCAGGTGAGGGCAACAGAAAGCTCACTGAGTCAGTATTTTGGTTCTGCTTCTCTTTGGCACACATTAGCCCCGTTTTGCAGCTAGGGTTCCACTCTCCTGCATCCTTTGTCCAGTAGTCAGAGATTCGGCAGTGTAAATTATTTCCTTCCCAGTCCTGAAAAGAGTACAGAAAATTTTCTTATGCTTTCAGAAAAATTTTGCATATGAATGAATTCCATCTTCTATCCGCCTGGTTCTCTTGTTCATGGTCAAATGTAGAAGTGAAGGAAAAACATCGCAGAGATTTTGCATGGGTCACTTAGCAACCACATACCGAGCACAGAATCAATTTTCATCTGGGACCAAAGATCAGGTGTTGAAGAAGGAACGTGGAGAGAAAGATCCTTTCAAAATTGGGGCAGATTGGATTAAAATGGTTGCAGTGTGTTCCTGAGATGAAAGAAGGAAAAGGGTATTTTTCCCACTTCTTCTTTTCTTTAAATTTGTGTTAGATTCTGAAATGAGTCCCAGCAGGAAGAACAAAATGCACATCTGAGAAAGAGAGTGGTTTCTATACTAACATGGGATTTCTGTTGGTTGTGATGGCTGGGGAGTTTGGGTTAGGGATTTTTTTCTGAGAGTCACAGCATCTTCTCTTAATATTGGCATTTTAGGCTCACAAGTGCAGACTCTGCTTAGAGAAAAGAAAAAAAAAATGCATGGAAACAGATTTTGTTAGTAAGACGGATAGTAGGGAACAAGAAATGAGAAATATTGTGGGGAGGGGTCACATTCAGAAGGCAAGAGGTCTCTCAGAGGAACTCCTGTGAGCTCCAGGAGACAACAGCAGTTCTTCATCCATCCCTGCCTCTCTGCACCCCTGATGTAGCAGTTCACTAAAGCCTCTCCCCACTGAAACATCTGCATTAGTAACTCACACAATATTAAGTGAAGTATGTGAGTGGCACTGCCCTGGAGAGGGGTGGAATATCAGAGGTTGCTCAATCACTCTGAAAGGTTATTTAAAAATGATGCACATTTCCACTTTCTGAATTGCCTTCAAATTGTTACAGTGAGTGGACTCTGGCACTAGCTCTTTGTGAGATCCTGGACAAATCAAACATCAGCTCTGCAAAAAATGAAAGAGAATATTTATTTCATAGTGACCCTTTAAAACACCAGATCCTTGGAAGAAAGCTGATGTGTGTGCTCTGATTCAAATACCTGTCACCACTTTTGAAGATCCACATACCTCTTACTCTGTCTTGTGAAACAGCAGGATGGGCACTAAAAGAAAAGCTACCTTTAATTCAATTTTACCAAGGTATCCTCGTCACCTTTTTTAAGCAGTTCTTTAAGTAATTCCCTCTCTTTCACAATCTGAAAGGTCATTTTAATTCATGGCCCCTTTAACATTATTAAGAGCTTTTTCCCTGAAGGAAAAGTCTGGGGGTTCTTGGGGTTGTTTTTTTTTTCACATCATTCTTTCCAAAACGAATGGGCCTCTCTATACGGCGATTGTATTTTTTCATTGGCATTGCTTAGCTATACTCTCCATCCCTCATACCCTTAATAAAACTCGAATTTCTGCATTAATTAATACATTTCATTTAGTACTTCCTAAAAAGAAAGGGGGAGAAAGAAAGAAAAAGTTCTCAGAGAAATTAATGTTAGGGAAATGCATTTAATTAATATTTTTCAACTTTAATGATACAGAGACAGTTGAAATTCAGTTAACAATAGGGAATTATTTCTGCCTCACATGATTATCTCTGAGCATAACTTTTATAATTGTGATTGCCGGGAATGTGATTATTAAATCTGCAGATCTCATCACCACATCTGAATGAATGAATGTATTACACTGCCAACTTTTAAATACTTTTAGCTGTACAATATCCTGCCAATAAATGTATTCAGTTTCCATAAATATGGTCAAAACCTCACAGACTACTGTGGGTTATAAAACCTGAAGACATTTGTAGGATCACTTGTAGCTTATGTTTAGGTTTCTACTGCTTCTGACTCCAAAGTTTTGCATGGATTATAGAGAAGCATTGCTTTTAACCCCCCTTTTTAAGAGAGACCTCTCCACCCTTATCAGACCAGTCAGGATTTACCCCAATTATTTTAAAATGTAAATGTTTCCTTAAAATTAGTTCCAAGTAATTCTGCAGCGCCATAGCCTGGATCCTCGAAAAGTACATGACATACTCAACGTCGTATGCAGGCTGTAGAAGATCAGTCTCACCAGGTACTCATCTGAGCCTTGCAAAGGGAAGTGTAAGGAAAGACTTGCTGTCTCTGAGCATTAATTTTAGGTGCAGGATGAAATTACAAATGTTTGTAGGGTGCCTCAGTTTAAGAAACATCCTTTTTAAACACCACCTACCCTAGAACTGACGTTCCGTGGGGCAGGAGCAGTAACTTTCTTTGTCTGGCAAAACTCACAGGTATGTTACCAGCTAAAAGTTCTGCTTGGAAGATACCCCTTGACACCCTCAAGTTGTCCGTTTTGTAACATCAAAACTTTCAAAGTGAAGTGACCTCATGTCTGCCCCTCTACTTTTACCAGGGAGGCTAACAGCTACGTAGCAGCTATGGGAAACAGTCAAAATGCCATAGATGATGCATTTTGACTCATTTTTCCTCTTTCAAATAAAATCAAGCTATGTTACAAAGACAGCTACTCTTCTGATATGGTAAGTCTGAATACTGACTTTTCTACTCCTTTCCCTTTTTTTTTTTTTTCCTTCCCCCTAACTTCATCCACATAAAAGAATATGACTCAGTTTAGGTCATCGCAAAACTGCTTCTCAGCAGAAGCTATCTGCCTGCAAACTTTTCTCTGGTTCTTTACCGGATCCCACATGAACTTCAGTGTGTTTCCCATTATCTATCACAACATAACTGCTTGCACAGTTCCGTAAAGATTGATCATTCTGTGCATATTTCACACCTTTGTATAGCCAGTTTAATTCTATATCCAGTAAAGAAATTGTTGGCAGATGATGATTTTAAATGGAAATCCAAATAAACCCCATCAGTTTCTGTTTGATTGTGTATGTGCTCTCCCACACCCCTTCTCCTTGTAAATAGCGAAGGAAAATGAAATCTGGTTCAGACAATTTTAGACAGTTACTCTGGGCCAGCTCCAGCCTGGGTTTCTTCTATTAAAAACAGATTGATATCGAGTTCAGCGTCCTACAGGATCAGCCATTAATTCAAAAGAAATACTTGCCAGGGGAGTGAGGAGCAGAATGTAAGACAATACTTTATTTGACAGAGGTATGATCAAGAGGTCTGAGGCCAGGGTGGATAACCAGGCTCACATGGTGGCCAATTCAACTTCTTGTGTGGTCAAAACTCCTTTGTTTCAATTTCCCAGCCTCTGAAGCAGAGGTGATACTTACTCACCGCACCTACCTTACAGGTCCACTCTGAGATTAATCAATACCTGTAAAGTCCTTTGAAGATCAAAAGAGCCATGAGAAAAATAAGGGCTAGGATGACAAATAGACCTTTTCAAATACAGCGTTGCAGCTGAAGGTATACTTGCTGGATCTGGTGACGTTTTTATTTTCCTCCCCAAATCCATTTCAAGGAGCCCAAGCAACCATTATCATATAACAGCGGCACTGAGATCAATGGCACTACAACAGAGATGAGCTTGCCCAGTGTGTAAATTCCTGGGTAAATCCTTTGAAACAATGTGAAAATCCTATTCTATTAATGTTATCTTGTCCTTGCAGGCACAGCCTTAAACCTTAAGTTTTCTGAGCTTGTGTTTTATGATCACTCCTTGTCTGGCTTTAAAGCAGTAATTTATGCAGCCTTCTCCTTTGAGCGCTTTCTGCATCACACGCTTTCCCTGGCTGGGGCTCACAGCAAACCTTGTCATGCATCGCCCCATCATCGAATGAGAGCCCAGATGTGTGAATGTCAGACGACACTGGACAGGAGGTGGCAATGCAACCAGCGAGTCATCACCCGAAATGTATTTAAAGTGTTATGCTTTCAAACAGCCACTGAGGAGCTCAGCCTGCTTATTCTGCATTTTGAGTGCCCAGGTCTTTATTATTACCAGTAATGACCTGGCATCAGGTGAGAACTCTTTGCTGCTTGGACTGAGTCATGGTTGCAGTGCTGGACACTACGTCCAAAAGATTAATGAGGAAGGTCTAAAATGGAGACAAACCCCAAAAAGTATTTCTGGCTGGATTCTTGAAGCAGGGCGAAGTCCTCTCACTGCTCCTTGCTCCTGTGACTCCTTGCTGACCACCACCCTCCCTGCCACGCTCCTCACGGCTCGTCCTGTCCACCAGCCCCAACCCCTGCCTTCCACTGCTCTCCTGGTAGCTGCAGCTGCCCCTGGGAGAGTACATGCAAGGCTCAAACAAAACACAGCCATTTGCTCTTTGAAAGGTTCTGATGTCTCTTGCGAAAGACACCAACTGCTTTTTCCCAGGAGTCTAACGTTTGCATTTCAGTTGCTACCAGTTAAGGTGTCCGCTCACCCCAAGCACGTTCACAGTTAATTGGCCGAGACTTGTGCATGCTCCTAAACCCACAGACCTCCTTTCCACAGCACTGCCTTTCAAACGTAACAGCACAACACACAAAGCACACACAGAGCAGCTGTGCCTCACGCCCACATTTCTCACCCTGGTCCTTCCTTTTCTCCCCGCACTATTTTAACTGGGGTGAGCCAAGCACTGTTTGTCATATGGGATCTGGGATGAGAGGGAAAGGGATATTTTCATCTCTAATCCTCTGTCATCAGACTTATAAATGTCATGAACTTTTTGGCTGGTAGAACAACAGGGCAACATTTTTTATTCAAGACATTACCCATACAGTTCGGGTGACAAAACAGTGAGCAAATTGTAATTTGCAGGAGAAATGAGGGGACTAATGGTGAAATAAATTCTAGCTATTATTTCCAGATACCAGAGTTAACAGTGGTAAGGAAGTCCTTCACCAATCGGAGGGAAACTATTTTATCACTGTATCCTTACAAGAAGAAAAAGGTCTCTTGCTGCAATGACACTCCCCACCTGCCCCCGCCAAAGCCTAGCTGAACTGCACATTTCACTGGCAATGTGAGGAAACAGATCTCTGATTATCCATGACAATAATTTGGCTAATGTTAGCACTTTTAGGAACCCTCCTGCAAATAGTTTGCCAGCTGCTGACATGCCATACGCAGTGAGAAAATTAGCCTAATTGCTTTGTCTGCAGCTGACATAATTCCTGGTTAGTATATGCTGTTGTGCGAAATGTGTGTGTAATTTAGACCATGAGGATAACTGTAAGCACAAGTTATCTATCTGTCCAGGCTGACACCTGGGGCCCTTGCTCTCGTTGCATATCGAGTCTGTTAGACTTGAGTCTGCTCCACTCCCCCAGCAAGTCTCATGCTGAATTTGATCTAAGCCCAGGCCTTTGCCACACTTTACCCATTTGGCAAAAGATCATACCACCTCAGCAAAGACCCTACAACATGTGGCAAGCCTGAAGGTGACCCTGCTTCCTTTTTAATTTACTCATTACAAAGTTATTATACAAGGTATTGGTATGCAGGCACAGACAACTGTCCCTATGCACTGGTGAATGCAAAGAGCTTTATAACATTTTTCAAATAAAAATCTGCACTGTAAATAAAACCGCACTTGGCAAAAGAAAGCTATACAGAACAACATGCACAGTGTCCAATATGTGTTATATTGATGAACAAATAAACAATTATTGAATGCTTTGAAAGCATTACAAATGCTACAGGTGACCCTACGTGACCAGCGAATTTGCTTTCAAGTAAGGCAGGCTACTAGTCATGAATGGTCCCAGTCTTCCCCTGGACCGAGGATCTCTTCAAGAAGAGGTCCTGTCATTTGACACACCACACACTTTCTCTTTCCTCCGAGCTCTTCACTGAGCCAGTGACTCAGCGTGATGTCAGAGGGCAAATGCTTTCCTGATGAGATTTAAAACTGAGGTCCCGACCTGCTGTGATAATTAAAGATCCTCAAGGGCTTTTTGTAAGTGCAGGTTTGTTTCCTGGCTAAATTGCACTTCAGGCAATGATACAATACCAGCTTAAATCACCTCTCTGGCTCAAATAGGACAGATTTTCCATCCAGGCATAGTTTCAATTGTATACAGCTACCTTTTCTTTCTGTACCACTGGGCCAAACAGCATCAACGCATCCAGCCTTACACAACGCAGCGTCTCACCTCGCAGGCTGCAGAATTGCAAGCCACCTGGCATTTCGCAGATTATGTATTAATTAATAAGACACTTTTACTCACGCCAGACACTGAAGGGTTAGGGTTGGCACTGAGGTGATCCAAAGCTGCATGGTCTGCAGGAAGGTCAAGCCAGGCTCTGAATTTCAGGTGACCAGGGAGAAGATCATTTTGTCATCTTAAACAGCTGGGAAACTGTGTTGTGACGCCTGCATTAAACTAACTTGTGAGGCTGCAGAGACAAAGTAAATGCCACAATAAGGCTCCTACAAAGGCACCCTGCAGTGCCACAGGCAGGGTGAGGGTCTGGAGGGCTATTGTGCAGACTCACATTGATGTAACGCAAGAGGGCACCTGTAACAGGCTCCGCCATCCACATCAGCCAACAGCTACAAAACACCAGGGTGCTTAGCTCCCTCTTGTTTGGCAGTACAGGGATGCTGGGACTCTGAGTTTCTTTCTAGTCTCTAGCAATAAGCACATTATAACAGCTTAAGACCTCTCCTACTCCTGTGCCATCAACGTATCTCTGTTTATCTTAATTCCTGACCTTTCTCTGTCTGATATCCTCACTCTCTTCCCTGTCCATCCTCTGCCATGCCATACTTTTCCTTCGGTGTCCGTAGGATTTTGTACTTGTCTCAGTCCCCTGCCATCTTCCACATCTACTTGGTTTATTTTCCCAGCATTAAGATTTCCACCAAGCACACTAAATTTCTCCCAAACATTATCATAGGAAGCATTTCAAAGCACAAGACAGCACTTCCAGTTCTACAAAGACATGTCCAGAGACTGCCCAGTACAATACATCCCAGTATGAATAGCAGAGGATAATACCTTTGACATGCATGGAGATAATGGACCCTAGAGATCCACTTGTTGCAGAAAGCAGGTCAGACCTGCTCCTGAAGCTGGAGTCAAGAGCCTCTTTGGGCAGACCTTGCAGTAAATTGCCTGGTATTGTAGATATGAAGGTAACAGCACTTTCTGTTGAACTCCACGGCCAGCACTGGGGTACATAGGACACATACAGGCCCTCTCAGTTGCCCCAGTAATGAATAAAAACTACCACAAACCATCAGCCTATGGCCATTCTTAGATCTAAAGATGAATATCATCTCTTAGCAGTATTTGTCAGGCAAAAGCTGCAAGTGTGGTCTCACCACTCACTGGTTTAGCTGGCAAAACTGATGTGGTGACTTGCTAAGCAATTGGGTGCCAAACAAAACAAATCTAGGAAATATGTCCTTCCAATATCACCTGCCTTCTCCTTGTTGACTACTCTTGCTATCCTGTCTCCTGAAGCCCAGGCAAAAAGATAAATCACAAGGAGAAAATAGAAAAAAATGCAGAACTGCTCTGTTTGATCCTACTGTCCCCTTTCCCACAGAATTATTTCATTTGCCAGTAGTCTGGAGTGCATTGAGCCAAAAATCTCTGAAGGAAAGTATCAGAGCAGTCTGCCGTAGAAAACACAGAGCTCATATGTCAAAACATTGCAGGGTGATGTGAAGCTTAAGGAAGAGGGAATAGTGCTGCTGCTTGTGTAAGAACCGCACCAGATCACCTCATGTAAACAAAGCCAGCACGGAGTTTCAAAGGCAAACATGCCCTGGTCCACCTCATGTGGGATGCAGGTATTTTCCACTGAAGCCGCGTCTACAGGAGCTTCTCTTATCTGGTGGGAGACAACTGAGCCCAAACGGTGCAGAATGTGCTCTAACTTTGAGATGCAACATTTCTTTCATCTTGTCTCAAGTAATATTGCTTTCTGATTTATGTCCTGTATATTAAATAATTTACAATCAAGGGACCTGCTGGGCTGGCTGGCATTCTCAGTTTTTGTGCACATAGCATAGATTATTTGAGTTTCTTTTCTTCTTTTTAATATTGCAAAAAGAAAGAGTTTGGATCCAGTTAAAGAAGTTTTGCTGTTTCCTGCTTGTGCTTTCATTTGTTTGGGGTATTTGTTTTTTGTTTGTTCTTGTAATTAGGGTAACACAGTTTATATTGCCTTTAATCACAGCATACGCACTCTGTAATTACTCTGTAAATACATGCATATGAATTGTTTATATGTGTGGAGGTGGGAGAGCAAGAAAGTGGATGTAATTATGCGTATAGGGAAATGTAATGATTAATTATCTGGAGTACATAATCTTACCAAGAGGCTTGATAAAGTGCAAGCACAACTGTCTCTCCTGTGTGTTAATTACTTACAGAGAGCTTGATCCAGCTGTTTCTACTCATGCAAATTCCCATTCCAGTCTATCTGAAGGGGAATCCATAGGCTGAAACCTATGAGTGCTTTCCCTGAGCAAAGACCTCGCATCCATGCACGTTCACCCAGAACACATGAAGCTGTCTTTACATTGTGGGGTTCGATCTGCATTTAGACCAGTTTCACCCTTCATCCTCAGGCCTGCAAGAATGAAATAAGGGATGTCATCATTGCAGCTCTTCATGTTCAGAGAAGGCAGAAGAGCACAGCTAGGAAGAATAGTTTCCCATGCCGACTAACCCAGAACGTCTGAATCAGGGCAGTATTTATGAACGGTCTGTGTAATAACCAAGCATGTGAAAGAAATCCTCTTTCTGCACTGATGACAGAGGGGACAGAGCCAGACTTTCACACCCTCCACAAAAAGTATCAAGGCCAAAAGAGCCCAGCAGGCTGCATGGAGGAAAAGTCTGGTTTTTCCTTCCAGAGTTCAATGCATTAGCAAACAGTACCTTGCAAAAAATGCAGCAGAACCTAAGCTTGGAAATTCTCAAGGGAAATGCCACTGCATTGATAAACCAGCCACTGCTTCACTCGCAACAGCAGCGTCTGGTCTCCTCTGCCTGGTGCCAAGATAAGCAGTATGTCTAAACACGGTGTGGATGATGCTCTGCATCAGGAGCAGAGAAAGAACCCCTAGGCTCACTGAATATAAGATTGTGCCACCCAGGCACGGTGCAGCGATGCCAGACCGACATATATGATTTCTATTACTAATTCTTACTACTACCATCTCTTACTGTTAATTCTTACTTATTTCTACCTATTTTTAGAACAAAAGTTTTTTCTTTCTTATTGTTGTGAAAAACACGCTTCCTGAGTCCTCAAATAAGGCTCTCAGGCAGCAATACCTTTTTCTTTCTCATCCATGCTTCCACCAGAGGCCTCATTTTGCTATCAGTTGTGGTGACAAGCACAAGAGCTGGCGTGAGGGTGTGTTGACGTGATCAGAGGAAGTAAGGCCCAGCTTAGCTCGTCACTCTCACAGCTCCTGCTTCTGACAACTTCGGGGTCAATAAGTGGCCGTGCATGGTGGCCTCTTTCTCCTCCTGCTACAGACCTCCAAATTTCCTCTCCTGAGGTACTGCTCCCTACACACCAGCCACACATCTTCGTAAGCCTAATTTGTCTGCGTGGACACACTTCCCCACACTTCTGTGTTTTCCCTTTCAGTGACTAAGCCTGTCTGTCATTTCTTGTATGAAAAGACAACATCGGAAAGTACGTTTTAAAAGTTACTGTTGGTTGCTGCAAACCTAGAGCTGTGGAGAGGCAAGTATGAATAACACAGCTTTTCCTAATGCTCCACTCCTGCATGCTCACCCTAACATTCCCAGAAAGTGAAAAGACCTGACAGGAAAAAAAAATGCCATGAGACTTGTCTTGCACAAGGACAGGCATAAGCATGTGCTTGCTGCACTAAGGACATGCTTCTGCATTGCTGCTGCACTGCAGCAGTCTGGTTCAGGAAACAGGATACAGGTATTCAGCTTTCTATCACCAATTCGTACCAGATACCAGTGTTTTGTACGAAGATGTCACAGTTTGCTCTGTCTGACTGAATGCAGTTCTCATTTTACAAGGAACTTATTTCACTGGATTGCAATTATCCCATTTTGTTGTTTATACTACTCCATTTCTCTCTTGAAACATTCCAGCCTGGCCTAGCTCTAACGCTCATGTACCAGGACACAGTGCGATGCTTGTATGTTTAAAAAACATCTTGGCATAAAAATAAAATAGAAAATTTTCGTATTCTTATTACAAACCTGAGCACGAGTTAATTTCAGTCAAAACTGCTCACCAGACACGAATGGCTCCCAGAGAAGGTAATCTGTGAATGGTTTATAGAACAGCATCAGAGGTTTGGTTAAGTACAGCTGAAGCTACATTAATCCTCATAATTTCATTCAAATTCTGTATGAAGAGGAGCACTTCAATGTCTCAATCAAGCTGTACTGCAATATTGCCCTACCTTTTTATCATTTCATATCTCTCTTGAAGCAGATAATAGGTGGGAAGTTTTAGTCTAAGACTTCTGCAGTTCTCAATTAGCTGTTCATTACGTTGAGGCTAATGTCTCTTTTTAAATGTTTCTTCCTACTTGACAACCTGTCCTATAAGTCAATGATACGAACATTGGGAAACATCAATAGCTATTAAATATTTGAAAGCAATGCTACTCCCCTTTCTTCACGGTGTTAGAGAAGTCATTTATCCTAATGCTGCTGGTGGCATTCAGAACAATCTCAATCAATAGGTGGAATCTAATTTCACAGCACTGATACCTCCATGGCCAGATTGTCTCAGCTGCAGTGACACCTATCAAAATGGCTTGGGGTCTAGTCCTCGAACAGAAGTTCTTTTGCTGAAATCAGACAGGGCACAACTTCCCCACACTCCCACCTCTATGTCAGCCTTGGCAGCATTGAAAAAAATTACCGTAAGTTAGTGGATTGAAGTGAAAGTTGCTGACACTGTTACCTCGCTCTTGTCAAGTACTTACCTTGACACTTCAAGGAACTGGACCACAGTGACAACCATATGCCAAGTATCCAAATAACTATAAAACAGACTATATAAAAGATAGTGTGGCAACCAAATATAAACTAAATTTTACTTTACTTTTCTATAAAAAAATAGCTAACTGCAGTTCCTCCGTAACAGCTGACAATTCATCATATTTCTGCTATGATGTAAGTTACAGGACTCAAACATAGTACAATCACTCAGGCTTTAGGTGTGAAAGATAGCAGAACTACTTCCAGAACACTTGGAAAAATGCAGGTAACTTGTACAAACATGACAAGCTCTTTGAATGGAAATTTAACAACTTCAGCTTCACCAAGCACTTTCTTCCTCTCCTAGAAGAATACTCTAGCTAAAGATATGGTAAGAGTCTGTAGATACTGTCACCAGATTTTCAAACTTTCCCTTCCGCAGTCAGAGAGCCCAAGTGGCTCATAGTGTAAACAGGTATTAGATAAGAAAGCCATTCAGGCTTTTTGCAACAAAGTGCAAAAGTGCATTGCACAAATCAAAGTATAAGCTTTACTTGTGTGAGCCCAAGTGAAGTGAGTCATCATTAGAGCTTAGCCTTCTCAAATAATAGGCAGGAACTTGTCTGATATTAATAACACACAGGCAAAAAGCACAAAATAATTTCAGTTGTCATTAAAGAAGTTGCTTGATACTCTGGAGGGTGATATTCAAAGTACACTGTTCTTGGTTCCTTACTGTTATTGCATTAAGAATTAGCACCAGTTTTTAAAGAAATTTGTATTATTTAATTAATTCTGTACACCCATCTGACTAGCAATAACATAATACAATGCATGATACAATAAATGTCAGGATCATTGACAGTATTGCAGAAATGTTGAGGAGCTCATAGTAGTCAGAGGCTCATCAGAGACCTCTTGCTAGAGAGTCAAGCTACATATCTCCCTGGGAAAAAAAAACAGAGAAGACCTCTAACATGGAAAATCATAGAATCATAGAATCAAAGAATGGTTAGAGTTGGAAGGGACTTTAAAGATCATCTAGTTCCAACCCCCCTGCCCTGGGCAGAGACACCTCCCACTAGACCAGCTNCTGTCAGTCCTGAAGACTCTTCCTCCCACAGCTCCTTCAGTGGGCAAAGGGAGCCCTGATCAGTCCCATTCTTACAAAAACTGCTCAATAGGGAGCAACTGCAGCATTTTGGAGAACCACACCAACCTCTGGAGTAAAACCAATCTTTCCACTGTTATACTGCCCAGCTCTGCACATGCTTACTTGTCCTAGTTATGCGTCACCAGTCCAAATGCAAAGGTCAAAACCAAAGCTTCCCACACCCATGAGGTGGCATTTTACACATGATTGTCCTGTTCACTCGTAAGCCAAGAGAAAGGTTTGGAAAATTGACTGGGGTCACATGGCTTTGCTGTCAAAACTAGTCTACCTAATGCCACCTTTCATTGGTCCAGCCTCCTAAACAGGTGTTGAGAGAAAACAAACATGCTACCCAGCTGGAACAGCAGCATCCTGCAGAAGTCCTCCATCTGCTTTCCTCTAGTTTAAATGCTTACAGAATGCAGGGGGCAACCAAGGATCGCATCCAACCTCATCACATCTCATAGTGCTGAGATTTTCTATATTTTTTTTCTATAAAATGCCTTGGGGAAGTCCCACTGAATTTCACTGGGGTTATGGTGATGTGCACTAACTCACATCCTGTCCATGTGTTCAAAAGAGTAAAGCACAATGGTTTTACAAAACATTTTATTTTGTTGTATGGTTGTATTGTGTTATTGAAATATGATCAATATAAACCTTAATCTGAATAAAGCATAAAACATAAATAGAATTTACATCAGGCCACAAGGTAAATACACATCATGTTCCATAGTTAAGCCAATGTAACTCAATTAAAATATATGTGAAATTAAGTTTTCCGTTGCTAAAACCAACTTCTTTTAACTCAAAAGTGCAAGAAATGTTCCAGTATCCACTGTAGAATATTTGTGCCTATTCTTGCTTTTGAATAAATTAAAAGTATTGACATATCAGATCAAAGAACAAATATTGTTATAGAAAAACTGTGTTAAGGAAGGTGAAGCCCATAAAATAGAATTGGTTTGAAGCACAGTTCCAAACCTTAAGCACTGTTTTACGGGGAATTTTTCCCATTTTGGAAGACGTATATATGTTCACCAGTCACAGCTTATTTTGGACTCCTCGCTGTCCTTCAAATTCCTTTCATTCAGCTTTAAAGTATCCTTTGACTTTGGTGGGCTTTGAATCGGGCCTCAGAAGCTGCAGGCACTATAATTAAATGCCTTCTACTTAATAATTGGCATGACTATTAGTGAATCAAATGAAGTCCTATGTGCATGTCTGCAGTAAAAACAAGTCTGGAGCAGATCTTAGACTAAGTACAAAGGGTCCCTGCAGTGGAAAAATGCCATGGCTTTTTCTGTGATAAAAATCACTATAGATATTCATGATGCTACACTTTTTAAGAATGGAAGTAACTGTGACGAAGTATGGACTAAGGCCATGATCTAGTATTACTCTCTGTTATTATTCCGTTACATAGGTATTGGCACCAGTACCCAGGAGGTTTCGAAAAGCCTCTCAGTTATAATGAGAGCATTTCACATTCAATTTTGTGTTTGAGTGAACGATTGCCCAAGGTGCAAGGATCAGATCCCTTGCAAATCCTTGCCAAGCAGATCCCTTGCACCCTGAGCAGTCTGCCTGGAGCCACTATGCGCCATCCTGAATTCTGGAAAGGGGAAATGGTGCAGACTAGGGGAGTTGTTGGTGCTTTTAGCAAACGCTGTATTTCACCACCTGAAAGCAGCCATTTTCACATCAGTCAAACACTGCAGCTATAACCAATAGCTCTGTTTGAGTAGGTTCATCCCGGACATCTCTCACAGCTGATCCCATCTACTTTAGCATCCTAATTTGAGAGAAACACACTGCAGCATTTCATCTCTGCTCAGCTCTGCAGCAAGCACTGTATGACAGGTACAGATACAGAAGAAGATGCCCAAATGAGGTTTTTGAGCTGTTTATGAGTGCCAGAGAAAAAATCAAAGCACCTTCTACATGCTGTTGTTGAACATTCTATTGCAATTTGCTCAGATTTACCTTTGTGTTGCTAGAAGATTTAAGTAAAAATTGTTAGTACACTGTGGAGTGACAGCCATGCTCTGCATGCACACCATGCCCCTGCGGTCCCCAGCAATGCAGTGTACGATACGTGTGTGCATAGAAATCACTGGGAACACAGTGAAAATACCATACAAGCAGTAGGAGCATTTGAGGATGTAACACCAGACTCAGACAAACAGGCAAAGCTGTGGAAATGGATTGTTTCATCTTGGTGAAAAGCAGCTGGATCAGGAAACACAGGAGCCATAACTACAAAGTAAAGTAGGAAGGCAAGCGATCAGTGTCCGCCTCTCTCTGCTGAGCTACCCATCTCTGCACTAGGCTCTGGTTGTCGTTTCCGTGCTGTCTTCCCAAATCTGTGGTTTGCTTCCCACATGGATGAGTGGCCCAGCTTTGGTGGGAGTGGAGGGGTTGCTGACCCCAGAGTCTCCTCATCCCAGTAATTAGGAAATTCCTTCAGCCTGCAGGAGCAAAAAAACTAGACCCCCAGAAGCTAAGGGGGGGATTTCATCACATGGTAAAAAGAAGATACAGAAGTATTATATGGAAACACGCCATGGAAAGGGATCTGGCATCAATCTGAGGCTTATTCTCTACCTTAGAAGGAGGATATTTATTGAAAATTAGTTACTCCAGGCTTGAGTGCAACATGTTAAAGGCAACTGCCAAAATTCAGAAAATATTTAATTCTTTTTTTAATGTTTCTCTTTTTTTGTTTTTGTTTTTTGGGGTTTTTTTTATTTTCCTTTGCACAGCAGTTGCTGCTTAAGCAAAATAAAGCTAGTTTGTATTTTTTTCAAGTGTGTGTTGGGGGAAGTCTCCAAAGCAACTTTCATGTGACAAAATGACTAGAACTGGCTGACGATCTTTGAATTCATGCCATTTCAATTAAAAAGGTTTTCAAAAATGTTAGTTTTCACAGCAACCTCGTTCATTGTAACCATGAGACAAAAGACAACATCCACCATGTTAATTAAATGGGAGAGAGGGAAAGAGAGAAAGTAGAAGTTAGGATTTAATTAGCATAACAAAGATAATGGGGAAAAGAAACTCTAAAAATACAAGACGAGAAAAGTATGTCTTGCCAAGGACAGGATGGATAATAACATTTTCTTCTCCGCTGAAAACACATTCTTGGCCATCACATTCTTTCCCTTTTTTCAAAAGTAAAATGTAAATGTAAACTTTTTCTTCACTCGTGGCCTTCCAGGATTTTGGGGGTAAAAGAAATGGGAGATTAGCTGCTGAGAGGGCTCTGTAAGGAGCTACAATTAAAAAAATTGTAAGGAGCTACAATTAAAAAAAAAATAAAAATAAAAAAAAAGCCTTTCCATGTGAAAGAAAGAAGTCTTATTGGTCTTACATATCCTGTGACTGTTTCTTGTCGTGATGTATACTTCAGCAGCTCCCAGGCAGCTGGGCTTCTTTTTCCCAGAGCACTGCTACCCCAGTTCCTGCAGGGGTCCCAACTTTTCTGGGCAGCAGGAAAGCCAAACAGCGCAGCAAATTGCTGCAAAATATCAGAGGAAGAAAGGTTTAGCAGTGAGGTCAACTGTTGATAGTCGAGCTGGTAAAGAAAAGAAGTTAGAACATCATCCCACTTTATTTTCCCTCCCTTCCCATTAGAGACTGATTTTCCAGCAGAGGAACATCCAGTGGCAAACTTAGGAACCATAAAGTTGCTGTTGTTTTAGCTTTGGCCAAGGGCCCTGGCTGGCTAGCTATACGCTATGTTGAGGTGTGTTACAAGGGACTGTTGGTTTTGCCTCCCAAGCAGATAGGAAGAACAACTAACAATGCATCCAAAACATACCCACAAATTCTTTGCATCATTAGAGCAGAGGAGACCCCCAGGCTGATGCTTAGGTGGGAGCTTCGCTGCACCCTCGGTGTGATTAGCATCTATTTAACCAACAGCATCTCCGGTCTAACAATGGGACTGAACAGGGACCAAGGGCCCATTCTTCACAGCTGCTAATTTTTGTGTGTCTTTTATATGCTTTTTCATGCATATTCATAAAAAAAAAAGCTCGTTTGCATGCTAGCCAACAGCTTACAGGTACACAGAGATTTTAATTTATTCTTCTAAGGTGAGGCACTTGCCAGGACAGAAAGCCATATTGCATGCTATGTTGTGTTACTGATAAAACAAACACAGCACTTGAATTTAACAAAATAATATTAGCCAGGCTATCAATTTTCCTGCACCTGTTTCTTCAGCAGTTTGAGGAGCTAAAAGGCAAAGTAGGCTGTAGAGCTGATCCATCTGCCTGAAGGCACAGAGCGCTTTGAATTGTTTTGACAATGGTTTGGTTCGTTTTATTTCATCACAGTAGGGAATAAAGTCCTCCGCACCAGAGAAGACATAACAGGGAGTCACAGCCAGGATTATAAGCATCAGTTTATGGAGGGGAAATTATTAGTTTGTCTCATTTCTGCTCAACCTTCTTGTTTCTGAGCTGTGGAACAGGCTCCGAGTTGAAGCTGCACGGGAGACAGGTGGGGGCTGGAGCCACAGCCCCCAACACCTGCATTAATAACAGCATAACCCTTGATGAAAAAATATGAAAGTCCTGAACAGTGATTTATGTAATATTTGAAGCCAACACTTCATGGGCCGGTGTTTCCTGTCGAAGAATTAGCTTGAGAGCTAGCTGCATCCCACTGAGTTATGTTTTAATCACTAACACTGTAACTACAATAAAGCGGACACTCGCTGCCTTTAGCGTACCAGTTCTCTCCACTGTGCTTCATTCATTAGGACCAGCGTCTCCTGATTAGCTGCAGGGAGACCCCCGGAGTCACATTAATCCTGTCAATTCAGGCAGTCGCTGTGGCTCTGCAGGGTACAGCTGCTGACTGCAGGATTACAGAGATGCTCTTCTGCTCGGTTTAAGCTCAGCACGGGTCCGGAGGTGAAAGAGGAAAACACCTCCCAATGTGTGCTGTGCTCGGAGGGGCTACACGGAGACACGGTGGTGCCCTCCCCGAGACGGGCAGCCCCTCAGCAGGTGGGCAGCAGGGCTGACGGGGTGGGCTCAGGAGCTGGGAATAGTCATAGGCTCAGCAGCCTCCCAGCACTGATATCGCCCCTCCAGCCAGTCACCTACCATCCACTCATTTGGCTGGTGGGGTGGAGAGCAAGGGGGACACCTGCTCTGAGGGTGACCCCAATTGTTAGTCCAGTGCTTGGAAACCCAGGGAAATGGCAGTCGAGCATTGCCCAAGGTACGGCAGACTGTGTTGCAGGTTGGGGGACCTGCACGCGCTCAGGAAACCTGGTGTTTCCTGGCTGTGCCAACGCATCTCTCCTGTGGATCAGCTCAGCACAGGCAAGAGGAGCAGTACTTCTGCACACAGCAATGCCGCTCGGCTAGGTAGTGTCTCCTCACCACAGTGCTGTTGCAGTTTGGTGAAGATAGGAAGCAATATCAGATGTGTCCCTCACTTCAAAGACTCTTCCAAAGCAGAAAGCCAAGGGACACAAGCAAGCCTGTAGGTTTTCCAAGGAAGTTTCTGTCAGGCTTCAAAACACTCTGCAGCATGAAGGACTAGTTAGCATTTTGGATAAGACAAAAATGGCAGCAAGAAGGTCCAGGTTCTGCTTTCAAATTAAAACCCAATGACTAGAAAGGACATACTGCGAGACACCAAACAAGGACCCCAGTGCAAGGGTAGTTAATGATTCTGTTGCTTTTCATAGAATCATAGAATCTGTTGGGTTGGAAGGGACCTTTAAAGGTCATCTAGTCCAACCCCCCTGCAATGACCAGGGACATCTTCCACTAGATCAGGTTGCTCAGAGCCTCATCAAGCCTGGCCTTGAATGTCTCCAGGGATGGGGCATCCACCACCTCTCAGGGCAACCTGTTCCAGTGTTTCACCACCCTCATTGTAAAGAACTTCTTCCTAATGGCTAATCTAAACCTACCCTACTCTAGTTTAAAATCATTGCCTCTCATCCTATCGCTACATGCCCTTACAAACAGCCCCTCCCCAGCTTTCTTGTACACCCCCTACAGGTACTGGAAGGGGCTATAAGCCTTCTCTTCTCCAGGCTGAACAACCCCAGCTCTCTCGGCCTGTCTTCATAGGAGAGGTGCTCCAGCCCTCGCATCATCTTTGTGGGCCTCCTCTGGATCTGTTCCAACAGGTCCATGTCCTTCTTGTGCTGAGGACTCCAGAGCTGGACACAGTACTCCAGGTGAGGTCTCACCAGAGTGGAGTAGAGGGGCAGAATCACCTCTCTGGATCTGCTGGCCACGCGTCTTTGGATGCAGCCCAGGATGCGATTGGCCTTCTGGGCTGCAAGCGCACATTGTTGACTCATGTCCAGCTTTTCATCCACCAGTACCCCCAAGTCCTTTTCCGCAGGGCTGCTATCACATCATCCCCCAGCCTGTATTGATAACGAGGATTGTCCGGACCCAGGTGTAGGACCTTGCACTTGGCCTTGTTGAACTTCATAAGGTTTGCTCAGGCCCACAGATTTATTTTCCTTTTATCTGCACAATATACCAGTAGTGAGCCCAGCCCAGGGAGACCATGGGCTCTACTAGAAAGGTTTTTTCCTAGCATGGCCACACTCATTTCAAATGGGTTTGTTCACACTGCTGCAAACCCCTGAGGACGGTTCACTCAAGCATGCCTGAACCTCCTGCAGACCATGGAGGCACAGCATTGCAACGCACCATACCTAAGAGCTCCAGGCACCAACCAGAGCGCATCAGCACCCACCGTTGAGGCTGCCTTTGTCCCAGGAAGATGATGATATGAAAAATGTAAAGGTACAGCCACTAAGCAATGTTAAAGCGAGAGGAAAGCAAATAGAAAGGGAAACTGATCAAAAACAGGGCAAGGGAGAAGAACAAAGATTTAAATATTTAAGGGAATCTGATGGGGGTGGTGGAATCTGAAAGGGAATGGTGCAGAGGAGAGAGAAAAGTGGGTGAACCCAATGTCACAGGTGAAGACATCAGTCAGCTTTAGGGGCTGAATGTCCACAATGACCACCCATGGACGGCCCACCTCAGGAGCACTCCTGGTTGAAGGGCAGCCCTGTCTATGTCTCTTTGGGCACTCAAGGAGGAGATTCTGCCCAGACAGTCTCTCTGCCTGTCCTACCCTGGGAAGTGGCCATCTGGGGCCGCCTTGCAAGGCAGACTCAAAAGGTATTTAAGGATAAGCTTCAGCACAAGAAGGACATGGACTTGTTGGAACGGGTCCAGCAGAGGGCCACGAAGATGATGAGAGGGCTGGAGCACCTCTCCTATGAGGACAGGCTGAGAGAGTTGGGGTTGTTCAGCCTGGAGAAGAGAAGGCTCCAGGA
>VWZL01003105.1:127732-182330 GCA_013396915.1 Stercorarius parasiticus
AGGGAAGAAAGCATGATAAAGACAGAACTTCAATCAGGGTGTAAGTGGGAGCCACATTCGCGTGAACAGCTAGCTTTAACCAATGGTAGAATACTTAGAGTCGCGTGTTTGCTTGCTGAAACCAATCATAAGGCCGACGGCGCGTGTAATGCGATAACAGAATGTGTATTAACTGAGCTATCTGAGCAATAAAGTGGCATCAACCTGATCATATTGATCGTCGTGTTGTGTCCGAGCCTTCCGCGCCAGCACCTGCCCGGGGCAGGGGGGTTGGAACTAGATGATCTTTAAGGTCCCTTCCAACCTGAACCATTCCGTGATTCTGTGATCTCTAAGGTCCCTTCAAACCCGAACCATTCTATGTTTCCTCTTTTCTTCTCCACAACACTTCGGAGACACCCCAGGACCACTGTGATAAATAAATAGATGGCTAAATGCTGCTGTGTATTAACAAGCTGTCTGGGTGGGAAAGATTTCCTTGGCAGTTTGCTTTCTTTGCTTCTGTTCAGCTGTGGGCAGCATGAGCTGGGATTTGTATTGATTATTCTGCTTGTAATTTAGCATAAATGCAAATACAGGTTGAGACCCAGCATGTTCTGTTTAGTGGTAACCATGAAAAGAAAAGGAAATTGCTATAAATTAAATGTTCCTGTCTCTTCAGGCATTGAGATGGGCATTCTGATTTATTTTAGCCATGGCAGAGAGAGGCAGTAACAACAAAACATTTACTTGAGGGGGATTCACTAGAAGCTTGCATCTGTAGGAAAAGGTTTTTATCTCAGGAAGAGATTCTAAAATATTGTCAATAGATAAAAGCATAGAAAATCTTTTCAAATAAACAGCATGAGAGCAGCCCCACAGCATTTCAGACCCACAGTTCCTCTAGTTCAGGACCCTGCCTCCAGCATGGCTGCAAGTTGAAGCCCAGAGGAAAGTGAGGACAAGACAATTACACTTCGCAATCCCCTCATAAACTCAACCACACCTCTATTTGCAGCACTGGACTCTTCCTGAGCCTGATGCATATGCATCTTTGGGTACATCTTTGTATGCCTGATGGTTTCCATGCATCTGAAACCAAACAGCACATCTGGCTTCAATCTCCGTCCAGCCTGGCACTTCTGATGCGAACAGTTCTTTCAAGGCAAGCTGTGATTTATTTAAGGTAGAAGGGTTGTCTCCTCTCCCCAAATGACTTAGATCAGTGATCTCAGCTTTTTCTGTGTTGATAGATTAGTGCTTAAACAAACCCTACAGACTGCAAAATGCCATTGAGTAAAGCAATGTTCAGAGAGGAACTGGAAGCATTTTTTTTTCACTGAGATGCATGACTTTAAAATCCATTCCTACCCTTGAAAAGTTATTATATGGATGTGAAATCCTTTACCTTTAGTTCAAATGTTATTGCAGAACTTCCTTAACAGCAAAAAGAAGTTTGGTTTGCTTTGGTTTATTATGGTTTAGTTTTGTCAGTATTGCAGATCCATCATGAATATGGAAGAGGGATAAGATTTTATTTTGTTTTATGCATCAACAAATGAATTATAAACCAAAAGGAGAAATTGAAACTCAGCAGAGTTTCACATACGAGACCAATAATAAAATTAAAACTAAGTAAAATGGGTTAAAAGACATTAATACAACCAAGGGTTTGTGGGCTTCTACTTTATTACAGTATGAAAACTTACTGGACGAAATGAAATGAAAGAAAAATACTTCTCCACCTGGGCAATCCTGGCCTCGTTTTGGTGATCTTGTGTCAAAATCAGCAGATCGTTCTGAGCCCTTGTCTTCCATCACAAAACCAAGTGATCTCTAAATTAATTCACACTGGGGAAACCAAAACAAAATTCACAGAGACAAAGCTCAAAGCAAGAGCAGAAAGAAAAAAATTCTTCCCACAAATCTCTATACCACCACAATGGCATTTCTCAATAGCAGCAGAGAAGTGAGGCTGAGGGTAAAATTAACCTCGCCGTCCTTACACTGATAAGCGTGACAAGCTGGCACAGTGCTGCTCCGATGTGAACAGCTTGGGCAGCGCACTGGGCTCCCGTGTCCCTCAGAGGACACACACCAAGGAGTCCCTGCCCGGCTTCACTGGCAGCAGCAGCTGTCACCTTGGGGGGATGCTTCCAAAAGCTCCCTTAATTCAGAAGACTACGTGGATAGTAAGATGAGCTGCAGCAAAGCAAGGTGAGATGGGTTGTGCTGTTGGTCAGACCTGTGTGGCTTTGGAGGAATATTGCATCTTTCCAGAGAGAAGAAGCTCATGAGAGGGGGATGCTGGAGTCACAGAGGGCACTCACCACTTCCACCAGCACACCTGAAGCCCCTGGCAGGGGCACTGCAGGATTTTGCAGCGCTTTATCCAAAAAGGAGAAGAAAAAAAAAAAAAAAGCCACACACATAAACAAACTCCAAGCACAGTACGAAACTCCAAAGCCCATAATCCTCTCCCTGAGAGAAATGAAGCGCGAGGTAAGTCCTCAAGGCATGACTGCATAGGCAGAAACCCACAGCCTGCCACGTGTATTACTTAGCTGCTCCACTTCACTGCAGTCTGCACTGCTGCAGCTCTTCAAACTTCATAGAATTATCACTCCTGAGCCTTTTGTAAAGCCTCAGTTCTAGGAGTCATGTGATAACAGTAGAATGAGTTCCTATTTTTTGGAAAAAACAGGGTTTCCAACCTCCCTTGATGCTGAGAAAAAAACAAAAACATGAACCAGGAAAGGCAAAAATAGCTAAAATATATGTATTTATTTTTTCAGTCTCAGAGCTGGAACTCACAAGTTTTGACTACTTACAATCTGACATATAATTGTGTTTGTTGCACAGATTTCCCTCAGGCTCATCTGGCACAATTTTATAAATGTCTATGGCATTGATCTAGTTTTTAGAAGTTTATTCTTTAGAAAGAGACAAGAACCAGGAGTAAAGAGACAGGTAAAGCTATTTTCAAACTCGTAGAGATGTTTATAATGGAAGACAGCCTACTGAAAAAAATGGGAACTGTTTTCCTCCAGTCATTAGGTCAGCAAGTAAAATGACATAGGTTTGATTTCCCCCCTACCCTTTGAAGTGTTACGTGATGTTAGTCAATCACTTCTCTCCTCCCCTTGAACAACTGGGTACCACTTTTCTGCTTTGCAGGGATGGGCACAGCAACCCCCAGGTCTGCCAAGGCTCCCATTCACCTGGAACCCAGTTACCAAGTGGGGATGGACCCCTGATCTCAGGAGGAGGGAAACGCTAAGAAAAAGACACAAAAAGAACAGAAATGAAGGAACTGGCACCTGAGCTTTCACATTCAAGGCTTTCTAACCTTGAGGTTGCAGGCTCCCCACAGCATTTCTCTCCCGTTGCTGGAGACGGTGCTGGTTTCCCCAGAACCCCAGTGACAGATCGCTGAGCTCAGACCTGGGAGACTTGCTCCTCACACATCGCTGGTAATGCTCCATGGCCAAGTTACCTCTGCAAGCCAAGCCACCCCCCGGTGCTACGACTGCTTCCCCTGTGAAGCTGGGACAGCCAGTCCATAAAATGAAATGTGAGTGAAAATGAGCACCTTTAACTTTAACAGAGTAGTTAAAATCAGCTGCCTCAGGACAAGCAGACTTTTAACTCAACTCCCAGGGTGCCCGAAACCCTCTAGACTGCCCTGGACCAAAGAGATAATGCAGCTTGGACAGAGCAAGCATGGTTGTCCTGTTCTCTGTGCCTGGTCCAGGCATTGCGGGCATGTTATGACGGCAGAAACACATGGCAGAGCAGCCCCTTCCTGAGAGTCAAAGGCAAGGATTAATGTGGTTTTTCCATAACCAGAACCCAGGATCTCTTATGCAGCACTGACAGCTTGGAAACGTCTTCTCATTTTTGACGGGAACCACCATACTTATTTGTTTGTTTAGGGGCACTGACTCTGCCTTTGTTCAGTGAGTTTTGGGGATGGATTTTATATTCTAACCCATTCTTTACTTCCCTTTGTGACACCTGTCAGTTACTCAATAGCTGACAGCAAATGTTGTTTTATTGATTTATTTTTCTAAACACTACAAATCATGCCAGAAGATGGATGTGAGCCTGTTACCGTAAAAATATTTCTTTAAAACAGAAAGAAAGAAAAAAACCAACAAAAGTTACCAATGAGCCAAGCTCGCTTCCCCTGCTCCCCTAAGGAAAATGGATAGTTGCAAAAACGTGTCATTTTTTTTTTCCTTGGTTAAAGCTTGCCATCTGGTGGAGTGAGACCAGATAAGCTGCTCTGCTCTGGGAGGAAAACAGGGGAAAACACCCTCTTTCTTACAAAACAACCATCTGGTCTTCCTACAAGACAGAAGTTGGATCAATCAGACACGGCTGACCTTGTCTGCCTGGAAAGCTAAATACAGAGCTGAAGAATGAATGTTGGCACATCAGTAGATTTTGAACCTTGACAGCACAGAAGCTTTATTTAATTTGATCATCTCACACAAGAGGTTTTAAATTGCCCTCAGCAAAGACACACTGCCATTCTCTCATGGATTTTTGAAAGCTAACATTATTTATGGTATATAAGCTAACTATGTTTTATGATTTCAAATGAAATGAAAGAGAATCCCTTGTGACCAAATACTGGATAAATATAAACACTGTTGCTTTATCCTTGAAGTAACCCTTCGTGAGGCTTCTTACCAGCCAACTGGATTATTCATCTAAGAGGAAAGGGAAAAGAAAGGAGAGGCAAAGAGCAAAAGAGAGAGAAGAAAATAATGTTACAAAGAATGAAAGAGAAGGAAAGGGAGGGAGAGGGGGAGGGAAGGAGAGAGGAAGGAAGGGAGAAAGCGGAAGGAGAGATAGAGAAGGACAGGAAAGAAAGAGGGAGAGAGACCAGATCCTTCATATGGATTTAAATTCTACTGTTCCGGTCATAGACCTAGTCCCTTGAAGCAACTGCTAAAAAAAGTAGCTTATGGAGCTGCCAAGGAAATATGATCATCTTTTGATCGCTGCTCTTCATCCTGTAAAAAGAGCAGATAAAAGGTACTTATCCAGAGATACTCTACAGCTATCTTTTCCTCAGTTTCCCTCAGACTAGGTACAATTTATATTCTAAGAGAGAGATTAATATTCTAAGATCTGATTTTAAAGCAAGCAGAAAAACACTTTTGAATCCATGATGGTTTTTTGTTCTTCTTTATTAGAGAAAAAGAAATTACAGTAAGTTTAATTACCATTTTTCCTTCTCATACCACTGGGAAGAAATGGGAACACCAGGTGAAGAGCCTTCTACTAAGTGCTGGAGCCTGAAAACTTATTCTACTCAAAGGAAGATATTTCTATTTTTAAAGTGAGATCCTGTTTCTGCCGAAGCCAAAGGCAGAAATCTCTAGCCAGGGTCAACGAGGAAGCATAAGTGTTTTGTTGCACAGCACTGGGAGACACTAAACACCCTCCTTCGTGCACTGTTCTTCACCCTAACCTGAAGCTATACATATTAACCAGTGTATTATTTATGGGAGCAAGAGCTGACTGCTTAGTTCCTCTCCTAAATCATATAGCCATCCCCGCCTTATGAAGGACAGAAAGAGATGGGGGAGGGAAGAGCAGAGGCCACGGGAGACTCCATCCTTCCTCCTGCCCTCCTTTAGCGCAGTAGCCAAGAGCATCTCTAAACCCATCCAGTTAAAACAGCTGTGGAAACGCAGGACAGCTTGCACTCTGCCCCCGCACCTCTGGCTCAGGGAGCAGTTATGATGGTGGCTGCTACTCACTTACACCGCAGTCGGAGCCAGAGGGTGAATTAGGGTGTGATACAAAGGAAGCCCTCTGTAAAAAAAGGCCTCCAGATCCACTCCTCAGTCTGTGTGCGTGTGTGCTTGCTTAATTCATTTAATTCCCTGACAAGCATCTGTACTAAAGAACTATTTTCCTTCCCCTTTTTTAAATTCCTGACAATGCTACTGATGGGCTGCAGTCCAGAACCCACACCTCTTTTCAGACGGTGCAGCCCTCTTCCTGGTAAGGCTGTTTAACCCAAAAAATAACAGGCAACTCTCTTAACTCAAGGTTGCTGCGTGGTGCTTGCCCTCAAGGTTTCTGGACCACCTGAAGGTAGTGGATAAGAAATAGGTCTTATGAGTTGTTTCTCCCATTGTTACGCTTTGTGTGACTTCAGACATCTCCCTTTGGAGCCAGTAGGACTGATGGCAGTCAAGGCAGAGCGTTAGGAAGTTTGTAGCGTGATAATTCCACTATTGCAAGGGATGAACAGATATGTTGTGCTGTTGCGTGGGGTTAAAACAAAAAATACAGTCCATTGTGTGTAAAAGCACCATGTGAAATCATTGCACGCAGTGACGAACAGCACAAAGGACTGGTCCAACACCATTTCTTTTCTGACTTGCTACGTACATGGACAGACTATGCCTAGTGGTCAGGGAATTTTTTAACCTGTTGTATTTTCGATTCTGCTCCTCTATGCCATTTTTGTCTCTTTCCAGGAAAGATTGGTGGGTAGCTTAGGAGTCTCAGCTCCTTGCCTTGCTGAGTCCCTCACCATCCTCAGTGCTTATAGTTCCAGCTGTGAACCCACCTGGATTAGCTCAATGTGAGAAAATACACAATACCCTGGAATTGGGAATGTCTTCACTGAAGTCTTCCTGCTGAGCCATTGCCCCCAAAAATGTAACACCTAAGAAAAGGAAAGGCCGAATTATATTTACTAATATAACACCCTAGAATTTATATGGCAAAATAAAGCAACTTACCATATAACAAGGCTGATAGAAAGAACATTTACTCGTATAACTGCAAACTGAATTTGTCCCTCATCTGTGAAAAATACAAGATGTTTCAACAGTTTACAAACTACATCTGTTGGGGACAGTGTGAGTGCTATTGACTTTTAATTTTCTGTTGTACTGTTGAAGAAACTGCATTGCTTTTTCAGGCTGCATGGAGGTTCAGGAATTACTAGAAACAGGGAGCCAAAATTCTCTTAAATTAATGGAAAGCCACTGAAATGTCAATGGTTTCAAACTGAAACAGAAATTAGAATTAGATAAAGATTTATGAATAATCGGTAAAAGCAGTTTTGTAGTTCTCCAGAACTACTAGCTGAATAACCTAACAAAGTTCCCATGTAAGTGACATATAAGTGTGACAACAGCATCACAGAATCATATAATGACAGAATGGTTGAGGTTGGAAGGGAGGTCTGGAGATCATCTGGTCCAACACCCCTGTTCAAGCAGGACCACCTACACCATCCTTTAAGATATTTACATAGGTCAATAAGATCCCCCGTGAGGCTAAACAGTCCCAGCTCTTTCATTGTCCCCAATCATTGAAAATTATTGTACCAAAATTGAAAATTCAAAAAAAAATTTCAAGGACACCTAACTTCTATCCTTGAAGGTTAGCTCTCACAAAGCCTCAGAGTTTTGAAGTCAACGAGACACCTAGGGTAATTCAGAGTAGGACCCAGGCTCATGACTTCTTTCAAAACTTAGAAATTTCACAGTCTGTCCACATCTATAGCCACCTTACTCTTTTTCAAATTGTGTACCTGGAACACTGAAAATCCTGTAATAGAAAATTAAGTCTTGCTAAGAGAATGTTAAAAGGGAGACACTGAAAATCAATGCTTGGATTAAGGTAAACAACCAACATAAGATAATAATAATGAAAGGAAAACTTTATAGTCTTCAGCCTGAATTATTTTATTGTAATTACTTCTGTGACAGCTCTGGGAACATTTCACAGGACTCCTGAGCAACCCACAGGGCAAGCACTGATCTCACAGGCACAACAAAATCTGTGTGGTTCTTATCCTTCTGTTGTCAGCTGGTTTCAACAGCCTGGACTTGGTCATACTATCAGGACACAAGGAACCCAAAAAGGGGCAGAACTCCATTGTTCTTAAGCCTTTTGCTTTTCCCAGGCTGTCTCCATCTGGAGAAGGGCCATATATCCTTTCAAAAGTAAAGTTCTCCTTTCTTTTGGGTTTCAGAGGTTCTCTTCCCTCCTTGGAACCAAGAAGAGGAATTACAATGACTGGCAACGTGATCTAACTTTGACACGCACAAGAGGAAGCACAGTCATGCATCTCTGTGCCCTCTTTGTAGCTGAGAAGATGCTCAAAGGGCATCATGATAACACTCTTTGAATGGTGCTTAACTCCTTTCCCATTGCTCTTACTGGTCATATGGCAGATGTTGTCAACTAAAGGCTACCTTGGTTTACACCCACTACAGGTTTGCACGCACCTTTGAACACTATTTCAGCTGAACCCTACAGCTCTTTCAAATCGGGCAGCTGACAACGCGAGCTAGAAACAGCATCACCGTTCTCATTTAAGCTTGTAGTCCTGGAGTCAGCTCTAGCTCTGGCTTGTAGATCTGCAGACTCCAGAACAAAACTGCTGTCACACCAAATGTATGCCAACTTTCACCCACGCCTTTGCTTCCAAGGCCAATGCATTAAAATGCTGAGCACCAGGTCTCCAAATGTGCTTTAAAAATAAAATTACGTTAGCATGGCAGTTCAAAGAGCTTTCTCCCTACAATTTCCCATCTTAATTTTTATACATATATATATGATATTCTGCTGCAAGTTCAGGCCCTCTGAAATCACAGAAGCAAAAGAAACTCTTCATGGAGTCAAACATGGTCTAAATACATTGAAGAACTGCTCTAAGTAGAAATAGTATGTCTTTAAAATTATGCAAAAGCAAGCAGGAGGGAAAGAGGACAGGGGAGAGGGAAGGCAGTTCTCTGCAACAATATGATAAAAAAGAGCATCAGAACAAGAAAATTGTGTCAAGTCATACAAGTAAATGAAATATTTAAAATGAAAAAAAAATATTTAGGTCTAGAAGACCAGCGCAGGCAAGTAAAATAGACATAACTATTACTAATTAATTGTGTCACATGAGTTTACTGAGTGATCACTTTTATTGTTTGGGATTTCTAAAGACTTTTCATCTCTACTGCATTTAGCCTACACTGTCATTTGTAATCATTTCTTATTCCCATCTGATTGCCACTCATCAGAACTTTTGCTGAGCACAGCTCGATAATTACCCTATGCAGAGCACAGGGGGTTCCCCATCCCAGGCACACATGAAAGGCAAGGAGGTAAACCTTTATGGGAAAAGAAGGGTTTTAATTATTTAAAACAGCAAGAGATTTCTCAGGTAAGAACTCTTCTCTTGTTCCTCCCAAATTCAGCAGCAGGGGAAAAAGATAATTTTCTCTCTCCTTCCCCACCTGACACACAGTGTTGCTACATATGAAACAAATTACTTAGATGCAGCTGTGGATGCTAAATTTGGCTGGTTAACTGTTGGGTGAAAACTTGAGCACAGCCTAGCAGCTGGGAATTCACCAGTAAGCAATGTGTTGATAGATTAGTTATCCTCGGAGTCCTCCCCTTCCCTTTCATTAATAAAGTCTGACTGATGACTATTTTTGAAAGTTGTTTACCACAGAGGAGGCAGATCGTGATTAACAGAATCAAGCTGGCACAAGGGGGCTGAAGGACCTTGGAAGAGGGCAGCATCCACAGCCAGAGGAAGCTCCCTTTTCAGTCAGAGGTATCAAAGACAGATTCAAACAGGGAGAGAAGGGAGGTCAGTCCATCAAATGACGGAAAGGCAGGCATGTGTCTCTGGTTACCATTGTGTATACAGGCACATTAGCCAGGAGCTATAAGAATTATTCTGTACACCACGCACCTCTATCCACCCGTCACCTGTCACCATCACTCTTTCCCCATTGGTCTTTCAGCCCACGCTGTGCCACCATGTGGTGGACGTTGATGTGATGTCCAAGTTGAAGGGCCATGGGGTGGAGGCTTCACCTCTGAACTGAAAAGCAACCCAGCAAAGCAGTGAGACAGAGCAGGAACTGGCTTGGGTATTCTCAAGAAGGGTCTTGCTTCTCCCATGTCAGCGTGCTGCAGTGAATACCTCCCGTATCCACAGAAAATAATTTCTAAGGGTTTAATCATAAAATTGCTTGGAAAAAACACTGTTACATAGACAAACCTATGAACCTAAGGAGCCAAGGAAACACGAGGGATGGGAGAAGAAAGTGATTTATGTCCTAACCTTTTCCTCTTCTCTTAAAGAAAGGACACGGGTTTTGCAGCACCAAAACCTTAAAGATGCCTTGTGCAGTTTACCACAATGTTCCAAAATTACGGCCTATCTCTTATAGCAATGGTTTCAGACAAGGTATAACCGCACTCTGAGCATCTTCTCTCACTGATGTCAAAGGTAATTTCGCTGTTCCCCAAGTCAGTGTTAAAGGAGACCTGTGATCTGTTGTCAGCACACATACCTCACCCACTCATACATTAAGTGTCCTGCGCTGGGTAGAGCGTTTTGGCAATACCAACAGATTACTATTGATCCAGATCTGGAAATCAGGGGTGGTTCTTACAAAATGTGTGGTAGAGCAGAAGATTCTTCAGCAACTGAATGGATAAAAATATCAAGAGAGGATAGTATAGCTGTGATATGAAAAGTAGCACTTTACTACCATAAGCTTATAGGATTATTATTCCTAGAGGGCTTTCTTATTTGGCCGTTAAGATAACAGAATTAAAGGGGGGTGGAGGACGGGGTGTCATATCCTTGCAGCTGTAAAGATATAAACATATGAAGTTTCTTCCTGCTGTGGGTGGATATTAAATTCTACTTCATTATATACAAGCACCACCAAACCCAATGATTTGAGAATTAAAATGCTATGTAAAGTCATGGCTGCATTATTTTACACATCCTAACTTTATTGACTGAGCTTTCAGAAATGTAAACACATTCATTAACAGTGGAGGTAATTGGACCAATCTTCAAAATGCAAATTATCAAACTAAAATCACTCCAGTTCAGTGAAATGCATGGATTTACACCAGCTAAGAAGAGAGAAACATTTTTCTATCTGATGTTACCCTCTGGATAACACTATTTCATGCACTGATCCCTGCCACAAGTCCAGAGCTTTCATTTGCACTGCAGCACAGCTTGCACACAGGTCTGAGATTAACCCCTTCAAGCAATGAGGAAATCAAGAATCCATCACGTCCCTAGATATTTTGTTTGAAGTTTAATTAAAGTTTAAGAACAGCATGAATTGTTTCCCCCGTAAATTTGCTGTGCTTCCCCTTGCCAAATTATTTTATATGTGGTGTGTTCAATTTCATAAATAGATACAGGAGAATACGCTATGCCTCCAGCAATGGCTCCAAGCAGTTTTATGAGGAAATCGTTTCCTAGTTTCCATAATTGCCCTCAAGACATTTCACTGCAATATAATAAGCATGAATGGCAATCTGCCATTCAACACCAAAGATGTTCCCAGCCTGATCACAGGGACGGGTATTTGGAAATAGATGATGTTTGCATTTTCAGGCTTCACTCCATGAAGAGGATGTTGTGTAGGAGAGGGGCTGTTATCAGACAAATAGAGATAAACAGACTGAAAAGAATCAGCCATACTTGCAGAAGTAAAATTAGAATTTGGGGATCATTTCTTAAGTGAGTAAGAAAAATGTGTAAGTGAAATAGTTTATATACCTGAATTAATCATCTTTCCCTGAATAGAGTATGACTGAGGGATGTCCCTCCTCAGAACATTAACCTTGGCTAATTTTTATTCCTACAGGGAACATTAGTGTCTCTGGGCACTCACCCATGTCACTGGTGAGCTAGATCCCAGACACCAGACCCCATGTCTGCTAAGAGAGAAAAACTAGACTGCATCTACACGGGCAGCAATGCCTGCCCTCAGGCATCCTTGGCATGCCTTGGAGTCACATTGTAAGGCCCGTAGTTGGCTTAAAATGTGACTTCAGTGTGAGCTACAAATTTTGGCAGGCATGATTTAATAGTTGTTTAGAGAAGGCAGACCCAGTGGGCTGCAGGGTCTGAGGAGGGTTTCCATCCCAGCCCAATAGAGCCGAAGCAGGTCCTCAGCTGGAGCAAGGCTGAGCACAGATTCCCCATTGGAGTGCCTGTGCATGCACACATGCTAGTGCGCACATGTAAAATTAAAACACGCCTGATCACATAGCTCTGCACATTATTTTTTCCTTATTGGTCCCAGTTTCACTAAATTCACACCTGAATTTTGAATTTCTGATACCGTTACCAAGGTCCTCTCAGTCTAACATCGTATTACTGATGCTGCTGCCTTCTCAAGGCGCTGCTTCCCAAAAGGTCCCCAAGGCACTCCTCCAAATATCTGCAAAGCTCAACAGTTTCTCCCCCTTAACCACTCATGAAATCCCTCATGATATTGTCGATAACTTTTTTCATCTTCTTGATATGTTATCCAACACATCCAGCAACTTTTCATGGCGTGTTCGGTAGCCTCTCATGGTCTGTTCAGTGAGGTTAAACCTCTGGGCAGTGTGCAATAATCTCCATGCATGCCTTAACAGTATTTTCTTCCACATCAGTGAGGAAAAAATATTAAATACTGGTTGCAAATTGATCCCTGGAGACCTCAACTGGGAATAGTCAACTGGATGACACGCCAACAGGATTGGTTTCCTCCATCTTTCAATGAACTGCTTCTAAATTAGATTTGTCCAGCATACACTGATTTTGAAAAATGCTGATCTTTTTACACAGATACCATGCAGGACTGAGCAAAATGCCTTACAGAAATGTAATCATATCATCTCAACACAACTCTCACCATAAAAATTAGTTGAATTCATTCATTTTACTACCATCTGTTATTCCTCGTTGACTACGCCACCCCAAAACTTTTCCCCTGATTATTTTGAGACATGACTCCTACCTACTTAAGTTATCATATTTTCCTCTTCTAAGCACTCTGTTTACTGAATGTTTTTTGTTTCTTTTAAAAGAACAAAGGCTGATGATCACACTTTTTATTATTGTCCCCTGTCCTGAAATGGGAGGAAATCTTCTGTTTCTCTGTAGAACTCTGTACAGAGATTTTTGCAGCAAATTATGAAACCTAGTTTATAATTTGCTTTCTCCACAAACTCCCTCTTGGGAAAGATTGCTGAAAGCTTCACAAGACTATGCTGATTTTGGAATAAACCTTCACCAGTTCATGACCGCATGAAAATCATGCAATATGCAGACAGCTTGCACAATTTTACCAGAGCTAGCAGGAATATTTTCAAAGAAATGAAATTGCATTAGAATGTGCTACTTTCTGGAAGCCAAGTATTTTTCAGAGACCTATTCATTACAACAAAGGCGTCCTCTAAATCCTCTTGCTGCTGTCAATGGTAGGCAGGGAGAAACCTGGGTATTTATGAATCAGCCTCAATAAAGGAAAACGAGCTCAGACTTCTGCTTTCCTTGTGGGCATCTTCATTTGAAATTCTCTCTGGAAATTGCATTCATTTTCTTATGAGAAGGTCCCTATAATTTGCCTAATTATCAGCCTGACAGCTTTACATACAGCTTATACGCAGAAAATGAAAGGAATGATGAGGGAATTTCATGGAAGAGCTTTTATTTCCCCTGACAGAAATATCATCTCAACCTAATTTGCATGTTAACACTTCACATCGCCCTCCATATCTTATTGGTGGAAATACAGCCACTCTTGTCTATTCCCATAAAAACAAAACGAGAATTGACATTTGTTCATCTTGTTCCAGCAAAGCAGCTCCAAAAAGAGTGAATTTGGGTCAGACTAAGATGTTGCCTGTCGTAGACATATTCAGACTTTTAAATACAAGTGATTTCTTTTAGAAACACAGTTAAAAGGAGAAACATGATTGCATTTCTGCATCAAAAAATAAAAAATATGCAACAACCTAGGACTGCACCTAGGTGGTCATTGCTTACCAGGATTTTTAAAAGTGCCTTTTGACTTGCCAACCTTAGCAGTATTTGAACTTTTGAGAAGGCTGAGAGCCACTGTGAACCAGTAGGACCCTCATATCCTCAGGACTGCTGAACGGCAACCTGAGCAATCACAGGCTACTTGGAAAAGTCTCCAGTCACTCAGTGTCTCATTTTCTCCCTCTTTAAAATCCACAGTACACCCCATCCACAGATGAAGTGTTTGAGCACTTCTGATGACAAAGAGTGCAATTGCAGAGGTCTATATTACTGATCACTTCATACTGATTGACAGCATATTTACCAATCCATAAATGATTCATTCAGTCCCGGTATCAAGGCTACCGGGCTTTTTAAATTACTGTACTTCATCTGGTGACAGACAAACATTGTGTATAACCCTGGACTAAAAATGGCATTGCCTCAGTCTCCTTCAATAAACCATTATCCATTTTATTCTAACTGAGTACTACGTGGCTGGAAGACGCACGGAAATGAACAACTTGGAAGTCTGTATTTTGGGCTAAAAAGGAAAAAGCAAAAGTATGAAGGATCATGTAACTACATGTGTTCAACAGTATTTGGGTTCTCAGCTTCTGTGCTGCCTTATGCTTTCTATTTAAACTGCAATGTGTGCAACTAGCACACCTTTTTGTAGGTAACCAAGAGATCATGGAAGAATTTGGCTCTACATCATAATATAAAGTGAAATGTTCAGCTATATACTCAACAACAGTTTTCAGATTTCCTGATTTTTTGTGTGCTTAGTTATGTAACCTAAAATTTAAGTGTGTATCTTTTTACAGAGAATATGATACACATTCTCTCTAATATTTTACTCTCTTCTGCTATGTACAGAGATTTCCAATCAGTTCTTCTAAACATGCAGTGTGCATTTAATCGGAAAAGAATTACAGGCACATTCTGTTTCTTGACATAAACAGTACTGGCAACATTCACATTCTCAAACTGAGATTTTCAAGTCAACTCAGCAATAAAGCTTTAAGCATAATATACTTTATTTATATTCTTCCTTGAGGGAGATGGAAACACAAGCACCATCTTAATTAATTCATAAAGGACAGATTTAGAGTTATCACTAAATATGTCTGAAAAATACCACTAGGGAAAGTATAGGCAAGTGCCATTACACATAGACCCAGCTATCCTGTTAGGGAATAACTTCAGAAACCTACAAGCTTGAATCATATACAGCATGGAGTAACTGCTGTTGTTACTGCACTTCCAGTGTCAGCATGTAAAGTGCTGATCCCAGTTTATATTCAGCACTCAAAGCTGTTCCAAAGTGAGCCTAAAATAGACGTAATGAATGCTTTCAGAAAACTACTTCTGTTTTATGTCTAAATAAATGGGTGAAAAAAGCTAATTTGGCCACAATGCATACCATGACCTCAAACTCCGGAAAGATTTATACATATGTATTATTTGGCTTCTTGGCTCAATAATTAATCTAAACATCATAATTTGCTTCATGGATAGTTTACACACAATATTTGGCTGCATATGAAATAAAAAACACTTTTGCTATCAATAGTTGAAGCAAGGCAGATACCATGTAAATAAGATGCTGGGAAACACAAAGCAGGAAGTTGTGTTAAGGCTACATACGTACAAACAAGCTGGGCTTTGCAAAGCCACCTCATGTAAAGCAGCAATGTTTCTTTGGTTCTAGTCAAGTACTGAGCCTCTTGCAGTAAGAAATACATATTCATTGGTGTTATCTAGTTTTTCTATAGGCATGCATAACACATAACAAGACTATTGCAATTGTTTGCAATTATTTAATTCCACTCTTCTCTTCAAAGCTTCACTTTGCTTTAAAGATTGACCAATTATAGTGCAAGTTAATACAACTGGCATTCTATAGTAAAAGCAAGCTTCCCTTGCTGTTCTCGCTCCATGCTCAGAAATCTTGACAAACTGACACATATCAAAACCCGCAATGTTAATTTTAGATTGCTACTGTTCAAATCTCAGGTGAACATACATAAACAAATCTTTTTTAATTGTGCATTCATTTCAACATAGGTTCAGCACACAAGTGCTACTCATTAAAATTTACCTGCATTCAATAAATTCTATTTGAATTTATTCAAATAGAACACTACACTATAACATTCATTATTGTGCGGCATTCCCTGGAAAAAGGCCTCCAGACCACAGAGTCTCACCAAATAGCTACACAACAATTTTCTGGCATCAGAAAATGCTTTTCTAGGTTTACACACTGAATACATGGTTAAACTCAAAGCACTAAAATTTCAGCTTTGTGAGGAAATCAGTGTTTCACAGGATGGAGGAAGGCTTGCTCAGTAATCCAAATGAGCTGATAGGAACTTCAGGCAAGCATATCATCCTCTTAAAGCAATTTCAACTTCAGTTTCAGGCTCCCTACAAGAAATCAATCTGGAAGGTCCTATTGCATTGTTAGGAAGAGGCTTTTGTAGTCATGACAGTCTTCTCAAGCCAGCAGAGAAATTTCTGATGAAAATATTAGAGGGGAAGATCGCAGAATCATAGAACCATAGAACCATAGAATGGTTTGGGTTGGAAGGGACCTTTAAAGGTCATCTAGCCCGCCCCCCTGCAATGACCAAGGACATCTTCAACTCAGCCATGTTGCTGAGAGCAGCATCCAACCTGACCTTGAATGTTCCCAGGGACGGGGCATCTACCACCTCCCCAGGCAACCTGTTCCAGTGTTTCACCACCCTCAGCATGCAAAATGTCTTCCTTTTATCTAGTCTGTACCTATCCTCTTTTAGTTTAAAACCATTACCCCCTGTCCTATTACTACTATAGGTCCTACTAAAAAGTCTGTCCCCACCTTACTTATAAGCCCCCTTTGAAAGGCCGCAGTACGGTCTCCCTGGAGCCTTGTCTTTGCTCCTCTGTCTGACAAGCTCTCTGAGGCATGGAGGATCATACCCTGGAGGCATCAGTCTCCTCTCTATATACCACCTGCCCAGATCTGATAAGTCTGATCTTTCCAATCTGCCCAGGAAAAAGGGGGTCCTGCTGCAGCACAAGCACATTTTAATGAGCTGGTTTAAGCTCATTTTTATATTAAATGCATGGGAGGATAAAGCTCTCGGCTTTATCAGAAATCTACACAGTTCAAGGGGAAAAAGATGCTTCTCCCACCAGGGCCTCTGTACATCATACTGAGCCTCACCTTCTGATCTGCCTGTGAAGTGAGTTACACTGATCCTGGGCTATCCGCTATTAGAGGGAACCTTGCTAGTGAGTCCTGTCGCAGCAGGATCAAGTGCCTGCTATGGATCTCCTACCAGGCAGGTATTAATCAATCAAGCACAACAATCCACATTAGACTTCTCAATGGGTGAGGGAAAAGCTGTTTCACTGAATGACAAATTGCACAGAAGAGAAGAACAACCTCCTGATAATTGGTTGTAACTAATTAAGTGAGCTGAACACAGAGGCTACTAATCACAGCCAGTTGCTAAACAACTACAATTGCTAATTGTAAAAGTTTCTGGAGCCTTTTGACATGATCTCTGGCAGGTTATATGCAAAGCCACCTGGAGGAATAAATTAATTGCAGCTTTGCCATGTCCAGAAAGAAAATGGGTAGGAAAAATGCAATCTAGCTTAAAAATGAAAAGGTGATTATCGGAATTAAATGAATCCTTTTAAAAGGAACAAAGTCAGACAGAGAACTTTATCAGCAGATTTGTGACAAAATGGGAGCAAAGTGTTAGAGGACTTTTTTTAAGAAAGTTCCCTTAAGTAAAAGGTGCCTTAAAAACAGCAAATGAACCATCTTCAGTTACGCAGGATTGTCCCAGATAGCTGTCTCTAATAGGAAAACAGTGATTCAGGTTCTGTACACCTACCAATAATTCCCTGGACAAAAAGAACCAATCTTAAAATGATATTTTTTTTTTTAATAGCCAAATTCTATTTGAAGTCAAAGAAAAATAAAATGAGAAACTAGACACACTAATGACTCATATCTCTGTCTGTTTTTCTCCTAGGTGTCTTCCTGCATTCATACAACATGCTGCCAACAGACCTGTAAATCTAATATCTGATACACCAAGAGCAAGCAGAGATTCAGCAGACTGGACGAGGGTCACAACCCAAGTGTCAGTCTGCCTAAATCCTTCTGCAGCAGGCATTCTGGTACACATAACACCTTAAGGCCTGTTCTCCTTAGCAGAGTAAAACTCTTGTCTAATTTCAACATTTTGTGTGCACATTATTTGAAACATTCTTTACCTTTCAGGTATTCTCAAAATGCATCTGTTTCTGTTTGCTCTTGGTGCTCTAACAGATTATATTTTCTGAAATATTTCATACCCTTAACCTTACAACTCCATTAACAAGCTCAGGTATTTACACTCTTCCAGTTTATGTAGTGGCCTCCATGACAATTTAAATATCAAACCAAGTTAAAACTTAATTACAACTCAGGTTCAAAACATGTCACTGCAGCTTTCAGTGTAGAAGAAATTCTAGCCTATGTTTCACAGTATATAGTCTAATCTGTCACATCATAATAGAGAGAAATCCCTGGAGGACACAGCATTGCAGGTCTTGTTAGCCAGGAAAAAACGGTATGAAATGTAATTGGCCAGATGTAGTCTCTTGACATTCCCTTGGAGGACTGAATTATCTAACATGACGGAGTCTAAAGCCAAAAGTCAAGAGTGAGGTTGTGTTATTTTTGTTTCCTCCCTTTTTTCCTTCTTGTCACAGCTGAACATGGTTCACGTTATACCTGGTACACTTACAGTTACACACTTACATCCACGTTAGGCTCCCAAAGCAGCTAACGTCTCTAAATCACTCAGAAACCTAGAAGCTCCCATTTCAACTAACATCTGAACTTCAGATAACCGTTATTTTGAACTTCTGCCAAAAACTGTAAGGTTTAATTATAGGACAGCCACTGAATCTCATATTACTTACTTGTCTCCTAAAGTGCATGACATTTTATTTTAAAGTGTTCCCATTGCATGTAAGTGTATGGTCAGGTATTACTTTCTCTAAGGTAGTTCCACTCTGGCAAGGTTACAAGACTGCTGTTGCTCTTGCTACAAAAAAAATAATTGCCTCCCACTCTTTCAAGATTTATATGGTTTTCATAGAGCCTTTTAAACAATTTGCAGATGTCAAATATTTCATGTCTCAGGAAAAGCACTTGTATCCCCCATCATTTGAAGAAGTGGGGGGTCACCACATGACGTGAGGATTTGATATGATAATGCAAATTATCTTTTTCCCCTTCAGGCACTCTGTTACAATCTGGGGGGTTATCTTGAGTATCAGGATTAACAGATTTTGCTCAGTTTGTTCCTCCAAGCAAGTAACGCGAACTGTTTTCCAAGTAAGGCAAGGATGATAAATCTCTGGTGTTAATTCTTACAGATAAAGTAACTTCTCTTTCAAAATAGGCATGCTTTGTACACTTATCTTTATTAAATTGCATTTTATGTTACACATCTGAGAATATCTTCATGACCATCATGCTTTTAATAGAATCTCATCTATGTAAACACAGTTCGGAGGTCATCCTGAGCAGCAGATACATATTATCCAGCTACCCAGAAGGAAAGACGGTGATATTTTTTCCGTATTAAAGTTGTTACATGCTGCAGTAGCTCTTATTTGCTTATCTGGCTCTGAAGATGATTTGTCACACTGGAGTTGTCCCCATTTCCTAATAATGTAGTTTTCAGTCAGTGAAATTGTACTGCCCTCCTGGTTCTTGACCAGGTAAAAAACAGCATGACAGTGTACAATCAAAAATCTGTGTGAGGACACCGAGAAATTGCCACGTTGCTGTAGAAAACTGGGTTTGCTCTCTCCAAATCTAATTGCTCTGGAATAATCTTGTTTGTATCATAAGCAGTCAGCAATCATTTGCATTACATGCAAGACAGCAAACGTGGGTTGAAATACTCTCGCTCAGCCTTGATGATGCAATTTGAAGCAACAAGAGCAAAGTTGGGGATTGGTCCTTCAGAAATCGTATCCAGAGCAGTGATCAGGAATTACCAGTGAGACAGGAGAGCAGATTCATTTGGCGTGGGCGATGGCTTATCCTGATGCCTGGGAACTCACAGGGCTTCCCGTGGCAAAGCAGAGCTGGCAGGTTAACGTGTCACCTGGCACATCCAGCCAGGCTGTCTGAAAAGGCACGGCATAATCAGCAGAAAGGTGAGTGACAAGGCACCCACACGAGCCTCACCTTTGACTTCCAGCACCTCCACACCATCCTCTGCCACCCTCTGAGGGCAGAGAGTACCACCCACCATGCACTGGCGAGTCTATTCTGCAAATCATCTGGACACGTGCAATAATACAATAAATTGGCCTGTGAGCACCCCAAGGACTGCTTTCCAGTGAATTTGATTGTTCTAGCTGGCTGATTTCTAACTGAAATATACCCAGGAAATGCTCTGAATGAAGTGTGCTCTGCCACGCTCCATTAGGCAGCAGAGTATCTCTAGCACAGAGAAGCCATAACTCAGGAATTAGGTAGGCTCGCAGTGGCTTAGGCAGTTGCCCCACGCATGTTTCCGATGTACCTGCTCTGGCATACAGTATGGGCTGAGTTCATATATCACCTTTTCGTTTTACTTTCCACAAGGGGATCAACGGTGTCTTTTCATTTACCAAACTAATCTACTTCCATGAAATTTATAGGAATCTGGTGTCTTTGGCTGCAACCATACCAGTAACCTAAGAAGGGACAGAGGACAGGCTTAAGGGCTGGCACATGTACATACGTACTGTTTTATTATCAAGACATTATCTGGCACTTTTTTTTTTTCTGGTGACAACTAACTCCTACCTGGCAAAGTCTGGGCATTGCTTCAGGAGCAAGCAATTCCAAAATACAGTAAAGGGACAAGGAAAAGAGAGTTCAGCCATGTGTACATGAGTTTTGGACTGGTTTAATTATTATTAAATATTGATGGTTTTTAAATCATCACCCCTTTAAGTTAAACAAAAACTCTTAAGAAGATGAACTCAGACAGAATCTCACAAGTTCATCTGGCAAAATAAGCATGTAAACCCCAACTGTTTAAAAATCTATCAAAAGAGCAGAAGCACTTCTTGGCAACCCAATACTAAGGTGTGGGGTTTTTCCAATAAAAATGTTTGAGTTCTCAGTGTTTCAGGAGTCTATTATACGCCATTCCCAGATTTACAGATCAGAATCACTAGCTTCAATAATCAAGTGAATTATTGAAGAAAAAAATATTGTTCTTACCTAGCTTCTTTTATTTGCAGTACTTTACCCAGTCCTTACTATCTTTATTTTATGGATACAAAAACTAGGAAAAGTGAAATGTCATCCCAGAATTATCCAGCAGATGAGTTACCTGAAGGTGGTGTGTGCCCCCTCTCCCTAGATGTTTATTTTCTCTTCCTTTCCTTCCTCTAGGAGCTGATAATCTTTCTCTCCCACAGTTACTAATTCAACACCATTACTCATCCAACTAATATCGTTAAACCTGAAATTACTTTTCCCAGTCTCTAGATCCAAGTCTTCCATATCTGCCTCAGCACTGAGTAGGGGGTAAGGGGCACATAAACTGTTAAGTTTACGTGCACTTTCCAGTTACATGAGTCAAACAAATGACAACACTTCCCTTTACAAACCTCTCTTATGGCCTTAGTTCAACACTGCTACCAACCTACCACAAAGCCTATTTAACAACTGGATGCACAGATACCAACAGTGAAGGCGGATACAGACAAAACTTTAATACCCTTGATAATCCTTGTCAATCCTTGGCAGAGGAAACCAGATGTCATAACTGAACCCAGATTTGCTGAAGGCCATACAAGATTTCAGTCATATTGTCAAGAATTCATCCCAGACTACAGTCTGTAGTCTTAACCTCAGGAATATCTGTTGTTCAGCAGTGAAAGATGAGAGTAACCCCCTATTACTCATTACAGTTTTGTGACGACAGGTGTTGGAAGTGTTAGAACTCTGAGAAACCTTGATCTATTTCTTCTGCAGCCAAATAGAAGGACTTTGTCTCGCATTAGAAAGCTGACTTTTAAAACAACCAGCCACATGCACAGTAGCTGCATTAGGTAAGGTTGCAATAGCTAGAAGGAAGGATAAATGTGAGCAAACTTCCACAAGCCTTTTTCCTCATTCTTGTCCATTCCTTTCCCCAGCCATGCTTCCCAGCCAGCTTGCTGACACCCAGCAGAGTGGGAGGATGGGTTAAATGCTGCAATACTGATGGGTTTTTAGCAGCATGGGAGAAAAAACAAGAAAGTCAATACTGATCTTGTAAAGACTCTGACCTAGTTGCAGCCTGTGAGTGTATAATTGTATCATCTGCCAATAATATCTGTCTGATTCATACTCTTGAAAAGTCCATTTTTTTAGAGATCTCCTAGATCAGTCTTAAAAGGTACTTAAAGAATTGTGTGACGTATTACCTTCAAGAACATGATGCAGAACAAGCTCATCATTGATTTTTGTTTGCCTGTTTCTTTCTGTTCAAACATTTGTGCAGGTAAAAATAGTTTAACTACTACACAGGTCAGGTCAGGAGAGAACTTTAGCTACTTTCCATCTCCAATAATACAGGGCATTTTTCTCATCATTTTTTCTTCACCTTGCATCTGGATGCACTTACAGTTACCCATCCTGTCCTGTGACTAGTAGCACTCCCCAGCCGGTATTTACTTCTGAGGAAAGCACTTCTTATAGATTCTGGAAAGGAACTAGCATGCAAAGAAGTCAGTAAAAGTTATGACACAGTCATCTTCAACAAGGAAGGCCTCAAATGATGTTTTTCCTAGGTTCTTTCCCTCAGGGACCACTAAGGGTTAGGTTTGAAAGCTGTACCCACCACTAAAATCTCACAGAGCACAACAGAACCTCTCCATTATACAGAACACAAGCTCGTAGAGACTCCTGGCAAAAATATTAAAGAAGGCACAAGTGAAGAATGGGTGGCAAACTATATGTGACTACCAGAAGAAACATGGGTCCCAGGACACCAATCCCAGTAGCAAAATTGAGGGAAGTGCTGTTTTTGTCACAGCTGCCAGGCCAGTGCTCCTGACCACTCCTGACCCTGCAATCCACACACCCACGGTGGGGCTAGGAGGCTGCGGCACACCACACATACTTCTCTTTTTGTGTTAGACCAGCAGCAACAGACATCTCAAACATATTTCACACAAGGAAAAAGATTCAATGGACAGCAATGTGATGTAAGATTTATGAAAGGTGAAGTAAGCACAAACCCAAGGCGAAGGATTGCTTCATAACAACTGAGGGTTTGTATGGGATATAAAAGGAATGTCCAAAAATTAGCTTAATGTCTCCTACCAAGACCAACCACAAAAATCTGATGAGGACTTAACATCCAGCGTTACTTGCTGTCTGTGTCCAGACCACATGGACTCACACATTTTGAAGTTTACAAGTTTGTGAGTGTGAGTGTGAATGCATAAAATCAACTTGCTTAAAGACTTTGTAAATATATATCACGTTCCTCTTCCGAAGGATCTCGCACTTAATTTTGTTGTGTTAATTTCCCCGCAAGTGGGAATCAGAGACCTGCATACCTGGGATTCTTCTGCGATTGTGTTTGATAATGCAGAGCAGGAGGGCTGGAGCAAATGGCTTCACAGCAATGCAGAGCCTGTTCCTTATGTACAGAGAAGAATGGTGCTACCTTCTTTCCATCCCTGTAGAGGTGGAGCCCCACAGGATCTGAGAAAAAGAGTAGTTCCTGAGGCTGGTTATTCCCAAGCTTTCCCTGCACTGACCTCCTAAATTTCAGGAAGACATCCCTGCTGCTTTAACCTATCCTGCCACCTCAGGGAAAAAAAGGCTGAGTGCAAAAACCCTTGGTCTAAATTCTCTTGTGGTAAACTTTTCTTCCTTACAGAGGGGAACATGCAGTGCTGAGGCCCGTGTACTTGCTCCTTCTTCCACCTGGTAAGAATCTCAGCAGAAAACGCCCTGCAAACATCCAGCTTTGACACTGCTAGTCTAGAGGGAGTTTTGTCAGAGAGAGCAATGATTTTGAGATTAATTGGCATACAGATACAACTAAACTGTTTCTGAGGATGACTACTGCAAAGGACGGTCTCATTAAGTCTTGTAGTGAAATGAATCAAGAGTGTGCACGTTTGTTCCAGTGCATGGGCTAAAATTATTCTACATATATAATTGTGCATAGTTAAACAATGCTATCTGTAAATCAAGAAGATTATTTCTACTTCAGGCTATTTCGCAGGTGCATTTTTGTGCTGACCATGATGGGCTACTGTAAATAGCGTAAAATCCAACTGGGAAATCTACTTCTTGATTCTATCTTTTCACTTCAGTTGCAACTAAAATGCCTCTGCAAACATCCACGTAACCTGAGGTAATAATCTTACTCAATGTCAGTAACGTCTTCATAAAAGCAAGCCTCTGCAGTTGCCCTTGTCATTTATGTTGTGGAGGAAAAGCTGGAACAGGCTATATTTAGCAGCTTTGTGCATAGAAATGTCAGATCCAGAAATATACTGTGATGGACAACAAGTCCTTGGTTTCTGCAACAGGAACGTCACCTGTGTACCCCATTGGAGCTTCCTAAGATGGTAGTCCTTGTTTAGTTATAGCATAGTTCTGTCTGCACTGGATTACCGTGGTCATGCTTGGAGAGTGACGCTAGGAGAGCATGGCTTATCAACTCTGCCCTCCCTGCACTGCAGCTATCACTTGAAATCGAAAAACAGCCATCGCAAGTGGCCTCAGGGTACGTAGCAGTAATGCAAAAAGCAAAGAAAGCCAGCAGCCAGACTAGAGGAGGCTACCTATTTAGGAAAGCTTCAAGGGAAATCTAGATCAAAAGAAAAAATTGATTAAAAAAAAAAAGAAAAAAGAAAAAATTGCTGGGGATAGTTGTACAGTGTTCTAAACTGTCTTCTAACTGCTTCAAAGCAAAAAAACAAACAAAATGGGTTTGTGTGGTAATCGATCCTTGCTGATTTTCAGTCATTTTACAGAACTGAATTCCCTGTCAGCCAAATATGCTCTTCACCTGTTCCTCACCACCTCTGCCCTACTGAAAGACCTTAAGGTCAAAAAAGCCTTCGATCTCCTTCAGGACCCACATGGTCTTACAGGACAGACAGAAATACAGAAGTGAAAAGAAAAGAGTGGTGGCATGTGGCTGTGTCTTTCAGCCCTGCACGGCAGAAGGTAAAATACCTTTCCAGGCTCATCTGTCTATACACTGCCTGCACCTGTATGAGAAGACAGTCTGCTGAAGCCAGCTTCCCTTGGACAGTTTTGGGTTTTGGTAGAGCTTGGCACCACAGGAACACCCCAACGATCGCTCATGTAACTTTCCTGTCACATAGTCCCTTCCTTCCAGTCCGCGTAAAACTCAAAGCCAGTCCCAGGTGCAGGGTTTGCTTCCTCAGCTCAGGCTGCAGAGGCTGCAGGTTCAGGTGTGTTGGACCCTCCAGTGCTGTCTTCACTGACTCTTACCATGTAGAAGTCATTACGCAACCTAACACATCCCTCAAGTGTTTTCTCCCACCTTGACAGCCTCTCCCCTCGGGAGCAACTCCCTTGGGAGCAGTCCTATTGACATCTGTCTCAACGAAATGCATCGAGCAACAGAGCAAGAAGGGACCCATGCCTGCTGAATCACACACATCTCTGGATGTAATTTTTTTTTTCCTTTTACATTTCTCTGACTACCCTGAAAACGCCTCCTTTTTTGTGTCAGTGCCACCAGCTCGCAGGGCAGCACAGGAGAAAGGAGACTGAAATGGAGCTGGCTGCCTTCTCCTCTGTGTGCCCTGCTGAGGGCTGCCATAGACAGCATGAGGCTTACCTGCCAGCGTGGCCAAGGGGCAGATGTGAGTTATGTGAGGTGACTATTTGGAGATGAGCATGGTAATTACCAAACCGTTGCATTTATTCTGTATTCATTTCAATTTAGGGCTGACATAAGTAAAAGCACTTTTGTGTCACTGGCCCACTGAAGGCATACTGCCTTCTTGTTAAAGGTCAACATATATTTGTGACAGCCCAAAGCAAACAAACCTCAAACCAAAAGCCTGTGCTTGCCTCTGCTCTCTGCTATGTGAGCCTGGAGGAGAGTGGAAGTGTCTCCTCCTGATGGGAGGCAGGGCTCAAGCAGTGCTACCCAACTGTCTGCCCTTTTCCATATTTACCACCAGAGTTTCATCTCATTCCTCCTGGTGGAAACCAGCTGCTCCAGGAACCAACAAGCTTAGTTGTGTTTGCCTTCACAGCACCCTGGGCAGGCAGGAGGTGATAGTCCAAGGTCTGCAGGAAATCCACCAGCTGACTGTTGGCCTCCCCCGCGAGAGGAGATGCTTTCATGGCCTGTGTCAGGGACGATGTGGGAAAGTTGGTTCCTACGTTCGGTTTCCCACTCCTCTCACGTTTTGTGTGTTTCTCAGTGCCTCGCTCCCTGGAAATGTAGTGGCAGTACATTTATGGGCACCACAATGACACACTTGGTGACCATGCTGCCCCAACCTACCCCTTATCAATTAGCTTACAAATTAACGCCTCTTAACAGCAGCACCCACGGGCAGGTTAGCACAGAGCCCGCTGAGGCAAGACTCCACACCTGCACATCCCTCCTAGATTTCTGACACGCATCGGTGCTCTACCTGACAACCTCATGAGAAGTGGAAGCTGCCAGTGAATTAATTTACCCATCTTGCACACATGAGGAACAGAGTTTGTGAGGGACTTGGCTCTCAAGGTCAGGGAGACGTACCTCCCTTCAGTTCTGCATCCACTATATATTACTGGCTTTTACAAATCTCTGTCTGGCAGATGCACAGCTGTTTTGCAGAACACCACAGCAGAGCAACATGTACATTTTGCCAGCTCACTAGCAGTAAAATCAAATTAACAACCGAGAAGGAATATCTATTTAGCTTTTTCAAAATAAGGCTTTTGCTGGAAGCCACAACAATCACCAGTTCAAATCCCCAGCTTTTAGCAGGTAAAATTCCTGCCTGAAGAGATTGATCTGTGTAAACCAGCTTACTTTCTTTTTTCTTTTAAAATGGTATTAAAGTAATTTCTCACTTTTCCCTTAAAAATAATAAAATGTTATTGCTTGCCAATCTTATTTAAGATTTTTTTCACTGTCTCTTGGCCTACCACATCTCTGTCATTCTTTCCCTTTAGATCTCAATTATTCTCAAGTATTATGTCATTAACACTATTATTTATGCACCAATAGCAGTACGGATAAGTATTGCTTTCTCCTATTTGCAGTCTGAATTATCACATTAAAAAATAACTAAATAAAGGCTTGCCAAGGGCTCATGTCTTCCTGACCTTTCTTCTTGTTTTCATTAGTTTATGAATGTAGACGTTTACAAACAACAGATTTCATGAGCTTATGAAACCTGATGTGATGCTAGATGTATTTCCACATTGGAAAAGAAAATAGTTCAGGACAGGGAGAAGCTTGCTTATAGACTGTATTGAAGAATATGGTGACCCTGTCCCTACAGAGGCAGGCAGTCTGGGTCTTGCACATGGCACACACAAGCTTTTGGGAATATGCTGGAAACAGACAGCCAATTAATGGTGGCCTGTTTATGCAATACATGTCTGCTTGCAAGCTGTTTGTGAACCTGTGGCTGCGCACGCACCCAGTATGTGAAGTGTTTTGTCACGTCATTTCTATTTGAAGAGTTCTCAGTAAGACTTCTTGACATTTACTTTGGACACATGGAGCATATAGCACACCTCTACTTCCTGACTGGGTAGTGAGAAAAGCACAGGTTCCCCAAAGTAAAAACATGCCTTCCAAGTGATGTTTCCACAGATGTCCCCCAGCACTACTGCATCGCAGAGTGCTGTGCTGTGTAGTAACACAGCTCTCCTTCTCTACTTCCCTGCCTTCTTTTTTTTATTAGCTGCTGTTCTTTGCATCATAGGAGTCTACAAAAGTCCAGCCTAGATCAGGACTGTGTTTTGCAGGGTAGTGTACAAATACCTAACAGGAGACAATCTCTACCCTCATAATCTCAAACTTACACTGAAAACTTACAGGAAAAGGGGAAAGCATCACCATCCCTATATCACCGAAGTTATCGGTCACAGGTAACACAACTTGTGGCAGCACTGAAGAATGAAACTCAGCCAGAATTTCACCATCATTTTAAGTGGGAATTGCCATTTATCACTGGCATAAACAGCCTTGCCAGTGATACCTGCCCTTTCCCTGACTACTTGGCTTGGTAGTGTTTCAGCCCTCCGCATCCTCATGATAGAACAAACTTTTTCGCACCACAGAGTGAAGAAAGTCTGATAAAAAATAAGAGATGAAAGCAAGAAGGTGTTTAGTCCACTTCAATGGGGAGGCCCACCAAGCAGCCATACAATTGCTTTCACTGTCATGAGGGAAGAGAGAGGGAACAATGAGCAAAGGGCAAAACTGTGTTTTCTAGGGGCAGCATCAGCTTATGCAGGTTTGTGGGCATGACCAAGCTACCCTGCTTTCTTAGTCAGGTTTAGGCAAGTTTGCTCATGCAAAAGGAAGATGAAGTCTGCCTTGCCTTCCTGGCATGTCTGCAGCATGGCAAGGCAAACCTGTGCCACCTTCAATCTGTGCAAATGAAGTACCAGTAAGAGCAAAACTGTGCAATTCAGGGGAGAACTGCTCATTTGATCACACAGGCTCTGCGTAAGATTCTGAGTGGAGTGCCTACTACCACAATGAGCAAACTAGTTTCCCGCTGTAGCCATGATATCTGTACACATAAATGTTCCATTAAAGCCTCTGTTAAAAGGCTCTCGGGTGTTAACACGGTACTCCCCGATAAGAAGACATATCAGCAGGCATGCCTGTGAAGACTTCGTGCTTAAAAATCATCAGAAAGAAGTTTACAATCCAAGTAAGAAAAAAAGCAGAGAGGACTTATTTGCAGAAATCGTGTTGCCTGCTAGGACAGTTTGTCAGCAGTCACTCCATCCAGGTCTTGGACACAGAATGCTGCAACCCAGCCCTGACCTTAATCTAAAGTCATTTGTGCTCACAGGTGTCAAAGCAGCCCTATTCCTGCTTCCAAAATGTAGTCCTCTGGATTGCAGAAAATGAGTGCACAAAAAATTATTTTGCATGTCTGCTGCAAAATTGTACTTCTGTCCTGGGTCTCACCACACTATATGTCAATGTTGTGCAAGACATCTGTTGCTGGGCTTGCTGCCAGGTCCACAGGACTCAGTGCAAAACCAAAGTTGTGAAAGATGCAGTTATGGAGCTATAACAATTTTATTTTCTGGATGCTGCATCATTCTGTTTCTTCAGGACCAGTGGGGACAGCAGTCTTTTCAGGTAACCTACAGCTCTGGAATAGCGCCCATCATATATTGCATGGCAGGAATTCTGATTTTGCTCCCTTTCCTTTCCCTCCTCTTTATCCCTTCCACTTCCCGTCTAAAACACAAAAAAAGTCAGAAGAAATAAACTGCATATGCTACACACAGAAAATACACAGTGTCTTTGCACAGCCCTAGGATGAAATCGGTCATTTATGATGTGAAAGCTTGGCCAACAGTCACTTACAAAGTGACAAGGTATCTTTTCATCATCTTGAGTGGGCTTTGCAACAAGGCATAAATGATTACTGAACACGTACTTTGGGATGAGTGAAAGGAGAACAGCAAATGCCCCAAGCATTTCCCAAAGTGTCCCACGGATTCCTGCTGAGGGGTTGGTTCAGGGACAAGTTTCACAAATGGAAAAGAACCAGCTGAAATCCACGAGGATCCAGCACTTTGCTGAACACGTTGACATGAGCTGCCTGTAGAATATGATTTTTTTTCATGACTCCCTACATTTTAATAGCCTTTCCTCAAGATTTACAGTCGTATAAACAAGTTCAACTCTTCCACTGACCTCATCCTTCCAACCCCTCTCCAACTTCTCACTTTAGTGCCACTGTAATTATCTCCCCAAAATATAAATAGACAAATGGTACAGAGAGGCATGCAGAGAAACCACTTTGAAGTATTGTCTGAACCTGTTAGTGTTCTGCAAAACACTTCTGTAATGAAAGACATTCAATAATGTTACAATTCAGAGAAGAAGGGATCAATCAAGTTGCATAAAGTGTCTCCTTTCCTTCCTACTGTGTTCATATGTTTTTTCAGACAGAAGAGCCTGACCTCTGTATTATGGGGCTTTGGGGCTGGAGTTTCTTTTTTTGTTTTTCTATAAATGAGTCCATTAACAAAGCTGTGAGAAGGATTTACTGGGTCATGGGTTGGTGTTCACAGGCAACAGGCAGGACTGACCATGGAGGAGATTAACCACTAAGTTTAGAGCAACAAAGCCATCCCAAAGATGGTCAAAGTGGCCATAAAAGGGCTCCAACCATAATCATCTCTAGTTTGTAAAATCTTCTCCCTCCTGTCAGTTCAGAGGCCTCAAGAGAACATATTTATCAAAGACAGACCACAAAATAAAAGGGTAGGTAGAAATTGGAGTAAAAAAAGAGCATACAACTCTAAAAAAATATTTTAGTTCAAAGGTGCAGAATGCTTTTCAGATGCTGCTTGAGTAGTAGGTAATTTACAGCCAATGCTCAAACCCACATCTGCCATCTGGGATGTTTAATTCTGCTGGGAATCTGAGGTACAAGAAAAGCCTTGTTATTCTAAACATGCCTCTATTATGTTTTGCTTTTGGATCTTCATGCTATAACATCTGTAACCTGTGTGTCTGCCCTTTTCTTCCTAATAAAGGTAGATAATAGCACTGTAGAAACAGCACCGACATTAGCCTTACAAAATATCAAACATGAAGGCATTGTTGACACCATGTTATTGTGCCATATTTTTATGATGACTTAAGAAATGCAATGCTTCTCTCTGAGAACTGAATGTTCGGTGGTATTGCTCCACTGCAGAATTGCTCTCTCCTCCTCCTTCGTAAGAGCAGTGGAAAGAACAGCCACAAGAAAAATGCATTTCATTTTGCTGTGCAAGTGAGTTTCTAAAGTGATTCTTTTATCCAGAAATTAAAAACTGTTAAAAAGAGAAAATGCTCATCTTGCAGTCTCAGGACAAGCAAACTTATCAAAAGGACAATTTTATAGAAGTTGTTATCCTGACTCTGACCTCAGGCATGTTTAGACCAATATCCTACTTAATACTGTAGACTTCAGATGAACACTAATAAACAAACTTCTAGCATATACTGTGATAAAATAATTTGCCACTAAGGGAAGGTTTTTTAACCCCATCCAGTTAAATTTCACTCACTTCCTACACTTCAGGAATTTCTAGAGAGCAGCTGCCAAAGATCTGTCCATGTAACAACCAAAAAAAGTCTTTCTGAGAACTCTATATTTATGAATTCACAAGTTATCATTCAAAAAGAAACTGTGCCTTTCTGCTCACTTTAAATATATGGTGTCCAATTTCATGGAATGTCCCATATGTCCAGCTTCCTTTTGAGGGAAAAAAGGGAAACAGGAACTAGGAGAATGTTTGCAAATTTTCCTGTGTTATTTCTATTAAATCTTATTTGTTATTTCCTGACCTATTTCTATTAAGTCTCCTCTTTTAGCTACACAGCTGTAGTTTTTTACAGTATCTCCTCCTTAGGCTCCCCATGAACTAGTCCACAATTTATTCCCTGCTTCCCATAAACCAGCTGGGAGACTGGAGAGCCAGGAGAGCATCACCACCCGCCTTTTTAACACTTTGCAGCATCACTAGATTAGCTGGTCTCCAAAAACATGGGATAAAGAGGATTTCCACAGCACTTTGAGCCAAGCTGCCCCAGGAGGTGCAGGTAGGGAGTAGTCTCATGGGGTCTTTTATACCTTCTTCAAAGCTCCTGAAGTTGGTAGTGACACAAAGTGCTTCAGCTTCACTCCCAGTGAATTTCAGAATAACTCATATGAAAACATGACAATAAAATGTAATTACACTGAGCTACCTATTTGAACATGAATCTTGTGCATGTTGTTAAAAAACACCCTGATTTCAAGTCTAGATCTGCCACTGGTCAGAGATAGGCTGGCATCATATTGTTCCCAGGAATGTGAAATACAAAAATAATAGTAATTCAGCAGACTAATTGGACAACATGTGAGTCAGCAATTTTTCAGCTTTTGCGATGTGCATTCTAACAAAAGTGATAAAGCTGTGATATAGATATGCTCTGTGATGCTCCATTTAACACTACTGGTTATGAACACTGTGAAAAAGACTGCCCAAAATACACACTTACACATCTTAGGGGGATGTATTGACTTAACGCATTCGAGGGTCTGGTTTCCTGGTTGCAGATGCTGTTTTATACTGTTCTGCAATAAACTGTAAATTACTCCCTGGTCATAGGTTTGCTGTTGAAGAATGGATATATGAATGTGCTCGTTTCTTATTACCTACACCTAATCCACAAATGGGTCTCTTAGGGATGTGGCAACAAATTTCAGCTCTTTCCTCAGCAGAGGTTATAGATCCCAGATGCTTTGCTGCATTTCTGTGAAGCTTCAGAATATGTTTCCTGCTGATGTGCTGCAAGTGAGTTAATGCTTCTTAGATGGAAAGCACAAGAGATAAAGAGAGAACTCAGCTAAGCTATTATAATAATTTTCTGCTTGCATTTCCAAGAGGCAGCAAATAAGGTGCTGGACATAAGACGGGAATATAAATAGTGGGGAGTTCTACAGCATCAGTAAAACACCCTGTTCATCACAGCTGAAGGGCAAAACACTGACAATGTCTCAAAACTGGGTAAAATTGGAGAGTGGAATAAGTGCATCAAGAGTGTACTTTGCTACTGTCTCACTGGTGTAAGACAATGTGCCATGAAAACTGGGAGAGAAAGCAGCTTTCTTCTGTTATTGTGGACTCACTGTGAGGAATTACCCATTAACCATGAAAGATACCACAGAATAGAGGTATTTTGTGAAACAGTCATCTCTTTCATAAGAACAGGCAATTGATGAAAGTCTGTTGCTTTCAAATGGTGTTATACCGTTTTGCACCAGTAGAGGATTTATCCCACTCTTTTCATACTGATTTTTTTTTTAAAAGGTTATTCAGTATCTTACATCTGCACAGCTGTTACTTATTCCACCAGCCCTACAGTTATTTTAGCACATCTGTAATCTTCATTTCAGGCAAGGCAAGAGCTCAGTTTCTCTTTTGCTAAGCCTGGACTCTCTGATGGTAAAGGACCCAGCACTGTGTTGCCCCACAGATGGGACAGTGCAAGGAGAAAATTTGTCCTTTCAAGGATGATGACCATCTTTCTGCTGTGCTTTGTGGAGGTTTATTCTTCCCTATATATCTGGTCTTGACTTGCAAGATGCACACAGGAAGATAAAGAGCTGCATACAGATAGAGAGCCGACAGCCTCCTCACCTGCCTTTGGGTCAGCTGCAACACAGTGTGAAGTGGGGACAAACATTTCTTGTCAATGTGTAGAGCAAACCTGGGAGGAAGAGCTTTTATCTTTTGGCCATGGGCAGGTCACAAATCACATTAGAAAGCTTTGCCTTACAAGGCCACTGAAACCCAATTAACCCATCTAAAATATCAGGTGGCAGATATTAGGCTGTGACTGATATATGCAGGAAGAGAACTGGCACAGCATTAGGAGGTTGAAGCGTTTCTAAAAGTGGCACTAGCTTCCCTATGAACTCAACTTCTGTTTGAGTCGGTATAATAATTTTGTATTGTCTTTACCTTACTCGTCTTGGCTGCAGGAGAGGGTTGTTCTGCAGACACAACTGTGTACATGGTTTGATTTTTTTATTATACGCATGGGGTTGACAGGTTGTGTGTACCTTCTTACATTAAGGCAAACAGAGGTCTTCCTGCAGATATTCTGCAAGCTGAGAAGATGCATATTCCATGTATTTGACAGAGATGGTGGCAGGCTGAGGTCCAGGCTCCAGGGCTGGCTTTAATCCAGTAAAAATGTGTGAGGAGAATCCACCTGGTCAGTTAGAAATAAGCAATGGGATGCTGACACCAGGCCTGGGAAGAGCTAGGACTCATCCCAACTAAGCGTGCAAAAAAACTCCTCCACTTAAGCAGAACTGGAGCTCCTGTTGTTGAGGAACATTTCTCTGACCCTTGCAATACCAAAACTAATATACCCATTTCAAAACCAGCATCAAGAAAGAACTACACCGACCTGCAGCTACCTGTCACCTCTTCTGTCCAAATAAAGCTCAAATTCTTCCTTTTTCCTACCCTTTATCAAATTTTCTACCTTTTTTTCCCACTTTATATCAGAATTGCTTCTCCATCAGCCAGACAGTTTATAACCACAGAATTTAAGAATATCCATAGCCTCCACGACATACAGAGAAAATTAATATTTTGCAAAGCATAGGACTGAGCTCACAAAATATTTTTTCTCGGTAATGCACTTTAATATTCAGCCTTTAAACCACCTTGGGATTATGAAAGCTGGGAAATTACATACCTAGAATTGTTTGGAGCCAAACTCTGTAGTGAGTCACTACGATGTACAAACTACGTGCAGATGACCTCTCCTTGACTGACACAACCCAGATCTCATCAAGTTCCTTATTGCAGCAATATTTCATTCTCTCCAGAACTGCTCTGCCACACAATGCACAATGCTTCCAACTGGCTTAAATGAGCTGTATGCACAATGCCTGCTCCTGGTTTCTTTCCGTAGTCTTTTTCCTTTTGGTCATGGGCAATGAAGTCAATGAATCTGCAGTGTCTTTCCTGAGTGTTTTATAAAGACGTAACACAGTGCCACAATTACAGTAACCAAGAAAAAAAAATGGTGTGCATGCATGTATGATATTGCCTACAACAGCTTGCAGAATGATCAGTTGTCTCCATTTTCTTTCACTACCTCTTCCTCCGTCTCTTCATTAAGTCAGTGAGATTCTTCTGACCCTTCCCACCCCTCTGCTATGAATAAATGGAAAAACCTCTTCAAAAGCTTGGTACTGACAGATTCTGCTTTTTCAAACACTATGTGCATGTAACCTGCTGGGCAATGTTTTGTAGAAATAATGATGAAATATTCATGGGAGCATGATGGCAACAAATAAATGGAGCAAAGAGGGACTACAAAGCAAGATAAGAGGTCATTTATCACATTATTCTAAGCCAAAAAAATGAAATAACAATGCAGCCTTCCAAATCCTGCTGGGTGAAGCATGAGCCTTCAGTTAGGCCTATCGGTATCTGATTCCTTTCTATTGCCATAGCAAATCAATCTACTGGCCTCTGCTTGCTCCTTAGTATGATAGCTACCACTGTAAAATCTCCTGAGTGTACCAAAATGGATAGACCTTGCACTATAGACAAGTTTCTGTCTAGCTAAGGCTGAATAATAACATATGTAGCAAGACTGATAGTTCAAAGCCAAAACTAACACAAATAAGAAAATATTGCCATGGAAATGACTCAAAAATCAGGGTAACAATTGTGGCACCTTTGGCAAAGCCTGAAGTGAGTGGAGAGGCCAGCTTTCAGAAAGACATTTAGAAGTCTATCCACCCATACTTCTTTCAGTCTTAGACAAGCAAAAGAATTGTCAATGGGTTGGTTTTTTTCTGGAAATTGCTAAAACTTCACAGTTGCCAAAGAACAAAGTGGGACTCCAATTTTTAAGTCGTGATTTCCACTCACACAAAGTGGATTCAAACCACTAAGCAATCAGGACAGTAACACTTTTACAATTGCTTTGCAGAGGTGTAAATGAGTCTAAGCAAAGACCATGGCACCTGACATGCAGACTGCAGTTAGCTGCAAGGATATGAGAGCAGGTTGCCCTTGTCTTCACTACTGCAAAGTCACGGTGTTTTGATCACCAATTTGATTCATCCTATTTATTGCCTAAAATGATAAAATGTTTTAGTAAAGCAAAGACTGTGAAAATTCTACCCACTGCTTAATCAGAGCTGTGCTTGTGTGAAACCTTCAGCTGCACTTCAAAAAACAATGGTTCTCTGCTTCACTTCCCAGAGCAGCGGCGGGCAGCAGGGGCCCCAGGAGGCCCTTCATTCACCACCTGTGCAGAGCAGGAGCTCAGTTCTGGGCTTGCAGCCTCCAAGGACAGAGACCCCAGGGTCCTCAGGGCAGCTCCTCCAGGGCTCGGTTGTTATGCTTGGAAAGCAAAAGGAGTTTCTTACATGTAGTCAGGCACTGCTGAAAAGAGCTCTTCCCTGTCCCCGTCTCATTGATCCCCTCCCCATAGGCACTGAGGTGCTGCTAGGTGCCCTGAAGGTGCCCTGAAGCTCTCTGTGCTCGCAGACACATCAATCCCAGCCCAACAGCCTTGGTGTTACCTGCAAGCCTGAAAGAGTGCCTTTCTTGACCTCCTCAGCTCACTGCTTGAGACAGTAACCAGGACTGGCGCAGAGCACATCCTGCAGGACCCCATGGGGCATCAGCCTCCAGGCAGACAGAGCCCAATCACCACCACCTCTGAGCGTGACTGCCCAACCAGGTATTTACCCACCTGGTAGAACATGTACCCAGACTCTAATGTCTAGTGTGGATTCAAGAATATTGCAGGAGACTGTTGGAAGCCTTGCCGAAGCCAACGTAAATGATATCCCCTGTTCTCCACTTGTCCAAATCTGATCATTTTATCACACAAGGTAACCAGCTGGTTCAGGTATGATTCACCCCTGGTCAACAATGCTGACTATCCCAATCATCGTCTTCTCCCTCATGTACTCAGGATGTGCTCCAAGAGGTCACCTGCCATTTTTATCTCAGGGAGCAAAGTGAGTCTGACCAGCCTGAAGTTCCCCCAGTTGTCTTTCCTCTCCTTTTGAAGACAGGTGTGACATTTGCCTTTCTCCAGTTGTTGGGAATCTCCTCCCAGTCTCCACAGCCTTTCAAAAATGCCAGAGAGTGACCTTACATGGACATCAGCCAGTTCTCTCAGCAACCTTAGGTGCAGCCTGTGGAGTCCCACAGCATTGCATGACTTGTGTTTGTGCAAGTTACCCCTGACTTAGCCTTCATCCAGTTGCTGGTTGTTCTCCTCCTCCATGAATCCTGTCTCTGGGGAGCCCATCAGTGAAGACAAAGGCAAAGACAGAATTGAGTGCCTCAGTCTTACCTGTGCCTCTTTTCGTGTAAACTGTCTGCCTTACTCAGCCCACATTTTCTTTGTTGAGCCTTTCATTGTTTTTGCAGTGGCATGACTTACGAGATTGGATTTTGATATTCATTTTGCCCAAGATGGAACAGAAATGGCTGCTATAAAAATAAAGAACAATAAATTCATTGGTATTATCTGACAATGACAAGTTTTAGATTACACTAAGAGTCCATCGTGCACTTATATCATGCAACAATTACTATAAAAGTGTCCCTTCAAACAGTTATTTAATGAACAAAGAATCCTTTTGCCTATAGAGAAATTATTTCTGCAGATTTAAGGTTTATTTAATCAGAATCAGTTTTCCCATTTCCGTTCTTTTTCTTTATTTTCATTCCATCTAGCAGTTTTATCATATCATAGCTTTCTTTCAATTGAGATCCCTGAAGATACTTTACCAAGAGATTGCCATACTTAGACTTGATGTTCCTGAGAAAGCACATCGATGTAACATTTCTGAAAGGCCAAGTTGTTTTCTGTTGTCCCTTAGGAGACAATATCACTTCGTCCTATCATTGTTTAAATGTACCGAGAGCTTTTTGGCACTGAGCCTGAACAGAGCTGTCAAGATTGTAAATTCAAGTTATAACCCAAGGAGCGTTCACAATTTTATCTCATCCTGAGCTGCCTAACATCAAAAGAAATATTGAGAACACAACCAGTGTTCTGCATCCTTGAAATGTGCAGCTGCAGAAGCCTCTAATTTAAAGCAGACAAAAGTACAGCAGCTGTTTTAGGGGAGGTTATAAATGAAACCATGCTTCTTGCAGTTGCTGTTGTGAGCCAAGGTAAGTCCACATGGTAAGATTTTGTGGCGAGATGCGCTGCTGTAAGAGGCAGAAATGGAGGTGTGTGCATAAAGAACATACTCTGACAAAGGACAGTGCAGCACTCAGCTCCCTATTGCTGCCATTACAAAGGTATCTTCCTCCTCTTCCAGCATCAGTGGTCTGAAGCCACATGACCCTATCAATGATGTCTGTAGTCCAAACTCATGGAGATGTACATGTGGCAAACTGAGCCCAAACCTCTTGAAACCTTAGCCAGCCCTCCAGAGCCCCAGGCTATGGCTTGACCTATTTCATGGAAAGAAAACTTGATTCACTTTTTGAGTAGTCATGCTTGGATGACTTGGACAGACCTTTTGGGATGTATAACTCACTGTCCATCATTCCTCATAAAAATCCACTCTTTTAATTACAATTTTCACATCCCAAGGGCTTAAGCCTACAGTAATTGAAAACCGTCCCAAAAGTAAATAAAAGCATGGAGTAGGACTGACCCCTGGATAAAAATTCCATCCTGAGGCATACACAGATTTGAAAGGGGATTTTGGTCCCCTGATAAAAAAAGACCACTCAGAATCTTCTTATAAACACAGAAATGTGTTAAAATGCAATATTTTTACTTTGGATTCTTAGGTTTTCAAATTCAAATATGCATGTCTTTGACTGGGATATGGGCCAAGCTTGGAAAAATCCCAGATGGAGGACTCTGCCTCAATTTTTCATGTCAGATAGCTCTGAATGAGATAGATGAGGGACATAAATACATTTCCTGTGTTTCATATCTGCACTCTTACTGCAATGCTGTTGAGAAGCAGTATCTTCTGGTCTTTTTTCCTTCCTTGCCTTAATATAAAATGGTGTTCGACAGTGAAATATCATTTGGTCATGAACAAAATACTACTGCTCCCTGTGTATTATAATACGCAAAATATATATATATGTAGGAACCAAGGTAACTTTTTGTGTGTATGGGTTTTGCAAATACTGCAATGGCACATGCACAGGCACATAAGCTAAAACATTTCTCACAAGTTACATCTTTTCAAAAGCTGTACACATATGTGTGCCAGGTACTACAGTGCAATGGTTATTTCAGTTTTCCTCAAAGGAGTACTGTGAACAAGAGTGCTGACGCCTCTCTCTCACCCTTCCAGTGAGCACAATAGGATTCTCCATAAGACATCTTACAAGAAGTGTCCCAGCACTGGCTTTCCCTGGAGAAGACACAGATCTTCCAGGTAGAAGACAAAGAGAATATAAAGGTCTTCCAGGGCTTCAGCCCCTGCATTATACCCCAGTGCTCACTGTTTTGCAAGGAACTGGGAATTTGTGTCTACCCAGTACAGCATTCCTACCCCACAGCCCTACACAGGGAGCATGAGAAAGGACCTGTAAGCTGTGCAGAGCTGGGGCACACCTGCTTTCCCTGTCTGCAGTCCTGTGGTGATGGTTGCCCATCTCCCATGGTGTATCTCCACCATCCTGCAGCCACAAAGCTGGGCCTACCCATGCCCCACATGGGGGCCTTCTGACATCACAGTGCTTGTCTACAAGGCATTCTCTTTTAAGGCTTCTGGCAAAGAGCCCACCTCCATGTATTGAAATGTTCAACCAGTGCCTAAAAGTTTTGTTATGAGGAGGAGTTCACAAACTATGATAGACACTGTTTCCAGAGGTGCTGATTATTCCCATATTCCAGTGACTCCAGGAAAATTGGGAGTGTTTATTTGGTCTCTGATTAAAGATCAAAGCACACTTACAAATAATGGATGTAGGGTCCATGCTTCTGATTTCTTCCAGCTTTCTGAATTATTTATTCTTGAAACTTTAACATTTTCAAGATACACCTTTAGGTCTTATTATATATTGCTGTCACATTTACAGCTTATACAGCTTCATGCATGATGACTAGAAAGTAAGATGTAAGTAGGTATGGCAATGATAAGCACGCACTTGGTGCATGCTATGCCGCTTTTTGTGTCATTAGGACTTGCTAGAAAAGAGTAGTGAATAGTTATATGGCCACAGTTACAAGCAATGCTACAATAAATTACATTGCCCAAATCTCTATTATTTGTCTTTTAAACCTTCATATGCCATTGAAAATATACCCTTAGTTTAAAATATATATTTATTTTTTTTTAAATAATTATTAGACTTTTGGTTTGATTGGAACCAAATCCAATGTAAATGTAAAATGCACTAGTTTTTAGGAAGGAACTGACCAGACCAGTACTTCTAAGAGATAATACGTTTTGGTCTCTCATTTGGTTCAGTGATTTCATTTAGAGATAGAACAGAGAAATTTCAGCTCCAGGATGCATGGTTCTCAGTGGAAGGTGCACAGATCCACAGTGCTGGGTCAGATCTCTCTCTTCAGTCAGTGTCTTCTTATATTTCTGTTGAGTTTACCACTGTATTGACAACAGGACTCTGTTCCCAGCAAGAAAGTCTGCATAATGACAACACAGAACAATGGTAGTACTGCATCTAGAAGGTAAAGTGTGACCTTAAGATTTCCCAGTGGGCCACTCTGTCCACGTCCCAGCCATTCTGCACACTGGAGGAATCCTGAACATACTAAAAGGTAAGCAGCACATTTTAGAAAATGTCAGAGGGTTTCACTGGGTTGGGTTTGGGTGACCAGTTTGGACAAATGAGGGAATAAACTAGATTAATCTGGCAATTGTTCTTTCCCATTCCTTGTAGCATGATGAAGTAAACAAACTTCGTATTTGAGGAGTGTCTGTGTAAATGTATATCCTCTGAAAAATGTCAGTACGTCCAGAAAAAAGATTAAATGTCCAACAGAACTAACTTTCCTACATGTCAAAGCATGGAGAAGCTTGACAGGGTAGCACATTACAAACTTGCCTCACCCTTGGGCACAAGTAGCCTCTTCTGATGGGAAGAACATGGTTTGAACTCCATGTCAGTTCAGTTCATGGAGTTTCAGTGTGTAAAGCCAGTTGCTGTAGTTGATTCCAAAGCCCTGTTAGCTGGAACTCTTTCAGATGAAGTAATGAATTAAAATCAGACCATGAAGAGAGGAGCCCTTCTGCAAAGCCAAACTTCTGGCTGAGCTTACCAGGTCAGCAGCACAGACCACACAAGAGGTCATGGAGCAGCTCTTCTGCACAAGCACCAGGACAGGGTATGTGCCACCCTGCCCAGGACCACTCACACCTAAATTCTTGCTCTCATAAAACAGCAAAACTAGGCTCCGACTTTAAGATGATGCAGATCTTCACAACCACATAACTCTTTGCATGCTTCAGTTATTTGGGAGAGAGCTAATCATAGAACCATAGAATGGTTTGGTCTGGAAGAGACCTTTAAAGGTCATGTACTCCAACCCCCCTGCAGTGAGCAGTGGCATCTTCAACTAGATCAGGTTGCTCAGAGCCCCATCCAACCTGACCTTGAATGTTTCCAGGGATGGGGCATCTACCACCTCACAGGGCAACCTATTCCAGTGTTTCACCACTCTCAGAATAAAAAATGTCTTCCTTCTATTTAGTCTGAATCTATCCTATTTTAAGTTAAAACCATTACCCCTTGTCCTATCGCTGCAGGGCCTACTAAAAAGTCCCCGTCTTTCTTATAAACCTCCTTTAATTATTGAAAGGCCACAATAAGGTCTCCCATGAGCCTTCTCTTCTCCAGGCTAAACAACCCCAGCTCTCTCAGCCTGTCCTCATAGGAGGGGTTCTCCAGCCCTCTCATCATTTTTGTGGCCCTCCTTTGGACCCACTGCAACAGGGTCATGTCTTTCCTGTGCTGAGGGCTCCAGAGCTGGACACAGTACTCCAGGTGGGGTCTCATGAGAGCAGAGCAGAGGGGCAGAATCACCTCCCTTGACCTGCTGGCCACGCTCCATTTGATGCGTCCAAGGGTACGGTTGGCTTTCTGGGCTGTGACTGCACATTGCTAGGTCATGTCCAGCATTAATGCCAACTTTTACTTCACACTGACTAGGCTTGAGAGTAAATCAGGTATTATAACACACAGGAATAACTCATTCCTTTTGGAATATCCATTTCAAGGAGCTGACTTTCAGTCTGTGATCTGCACAGCCTTTAAGGCCCACAGACTATACCTAGTGCATCTGAAAAAGGTAATTAAGAGGAGCATGCTGTTGTCTGTTGGCTTGAATTCAGTATACAGTTATCTGCATCTCCAATCTCCATACAGTTTAGGGGCCTACATACTGAAGAACGTTGAAAACCACTGCTTTTCTGGCCCTGAGTGTACTTCATAATGAAGACTTGACTGACTGAAGAATTCATTCTTCCTAGCCCTACGCCACAGGAATCTTCCCTTTAGTTGGAGGACCTTTCAAACTCATGAAGCTGTGAATACCTCTTCTGCCAACATGCTGACTACACATGACACTCAAGCCTCAAAAGACTGAAGAAAACTTCCTCCATAGGGTACCTGGACCTATTCCAGCTGGATCCCCTTCTAAGAAACCAGGATGGACCTAGCCCTGGGAAGGACCTCAGCAGAACAACAGCTGTTTAAGCCTTACTAGCAGCTCCTCTGTGACCCTATCCCACCTCAGCCGCTGGACTGAGATGATACATTTGGAGCCATATACTTCCATATCACAGCCTACCTTTGAAATTTTCTCTCTCTTTGTACTCACTATAGAGCAAGTACACAGAGACTTAAGTCATAGTCGGATATCTCAACACCTTCCCCAGTGTTACAAGTGATGGATCCAAACAATGGTCTGATCTGTGCCATAGAACTGCAGCTGTGCTGACTGTCCCCTGCCCATGCCATAGGTACACGTTTTGAGAGAAGGAGAAGGTGAAATTATTAACTGACCAATGTCTGTGTCATGTGTTGGCAATGTGCTCACTTAACGTGCATCTTGTAAAGCTAGTGTGCTCAATTGATAGTCACTGTAGGGAAACATGCACTTTCACTGTTCATGCTCTGCAGACACTGGAAATTCAGCATTGTTAATTCATCTCACAGCCACTCAGCTTTCATGGCGCCTGATCAGAAAGCAAACCAAAGCCTTGCCCTTGACTTCCGCAGACTTTCAGTCGGGCTGTTTCACCGCTCTGTTTGTGCTCCTGGACCAAACTGTCATGCAGCACCTTTCAGGCCAGAGTGAATGTTTTTATTGCAGCACTATATTCTCCAGAGGAACAAGTTTTATAATGAAAGCACTGACACCGACCCTTAACTAAAGCACAGCTTTAGATGCTGCTGCTGCTCTGCTTTAACAACTCTCCTATCAGCTTCACAGCAATAAAGAAGAAAACGCCAAGTCTCATGGTGCTGTCAGGGAGCATTTCAGTCATGTTCTGCACATACAATTTTTATTCAACCTATCTTTGCCAAATTTTAAAGCCTATTTCCATCCTCTCTGAATACATCTGCTGTTGTCATGGCACTATAACTTCACTTGTTCTTTGAGCTACACAAGGCATTAGATTTATGTCATCATTAATTTGCCTTTGTGCATACAGCTCATAGGCTGATTTATAGCTTTAAAATAATTTCTGGCCATCAGCATCTAGACCAATACTATTCCAAAAGAAAATCATAAAGAAGTTTGTCCCAGGTAATTCCTCTTTATGCCTATATGTGTATTAACTTTGAACAGTTCTGAGTGGCCGGGCCCTGAAGAGGTTTCACCTTCCCCACTTCTGCCACAGGCTTTGCTATTGCATGCATCTGAAAAGGAAAGAATTTTGCGGATTTAGGCAAATTATCCCTGGTCAGGATCTTAAGGCTCAAGTCTATGATTCAACACACTGCCTGTGCTTGTCCGGTGCACAGCACAAATAAAGCATGACAGAGAAGGTAGACTTTGAAAGCTCTGGATGTTTCAAGCACCTCCTGCCAGGCAGTGCTCATTGCTGATCCATCATTTCACAGATGAAGTATTGCAGAGAGCTGTCAGTATTGCTGTCACTATGATGAATGAGGCCGCTAGCTACAACTTTCTCAAACAATATATTGAGCACATCTATTGTCAGCATTTATAAGACCCTTTTCCCAAGGCACTCCTGGGTAGCTACTACTTTACCAGTTGCTTTGTTTATTTGAACTTACCGACGAGTTCTTAGAGTAAACTCTTTATAATTAGAAATACAGGGAGTGGCTCATAGATAAGAAAGTAGACATAAGCATTTGTAGCATCCAGCTACATACAAAATGCTTAGAGATCACATGCTCAGCCATTTTAGCCAATGCAAACTATATTTTAACTTTTTTAGACAGTAATCACATCTTTCATTACAAAACATGTTAACCATAAAATTATATACGTAACCAGGTTTTCTAAACTCCCTCACCATTGCAGTATCTGGTTCTGTGATTTGTTAAAGTATCACCTTCACAGTAGGACAGGCTTAAAGCCTTTCCACTAGCTTATCACCCACTGCTCTCCTACGTCTGCTTGTGGAATATTTAGTAAGCTGGAAGAGTAAACCGGTCCTAGTTCAAAACAAGGGAGTTCTCAAGCTGAAAATAATTGGATGCTGGGGGAAGTTTCGTGTATGTTTGCCCTGTTCCTATTTTCCCTTACACATCTGGTTTTGATTACTACTGAAGACGGAACACTGCCTTAGGTAGACCTTTGGTCCAGTGCTCCATGACCATTTTTATAGCCTTTGCAGTGAAGAAAGCGATCTGTGCCTTGCACACTTGTATACTAGCTGAGGTATGTGTGTATGTTGATTTAGTTTCATGCTGTTACCAAGTGAAACACTGATGTACTGACAAACTCATCAGCATGGCTGAAATATTGAAGAGTCTCAAGTTTACAGGAAAATATTTTTTTTTGCAATAAAGCCCTATAAAATGAATTTCTGTATATGTTGGTCCCAGAATCTTTGTTGCAATATATTTTGTTGAGGTAAGCACAGTGAGTATGTATTTATTACTTCTGTTTATAAATAGCTAGCTTCAGAAACAAAACTGAAATCATTTAATGATATAATTCCAACTACAGAATCATATTTTGTTGCATAATCCTAGGAGCTCAATGGTAGATCTCAGGTCCCTTGACTCCCCTGTAATGATCTCCCACAGCTGCTTTCAAATGCAGACGTTAATCAGCAAGTACAAAATGTTAAATTATGTGTTTTGTTTTTGCTGTGGTTAAATGGGAGACAGAAAAAGAGAAGACTGCTCAACAGAAGGTTTGATTTTCCAGACCTGAAGATAATACAGTGATAAAAATAGCAGTAGCCAGCCTTCATTACTGCTCACGTTTGTTTTTCAAAGGGACATCCATAAATATTCTGTTTCCCTGAATCACAGTACTGAGTGCCTTGTTGGAAAACTTTTCTGAGTCTGGAGAGGAGACAAGAGGGTGACTGCTGCCTCATTCACCCCGTCTCAGGCACATCTTCAAGCCACCTCTTCCTGCACTACTTCAGACTGCATCTGTGTCTTGGCCCAAGGAGAACCAAACCACGTAGCTGGAAGCAGGAAAATACATGGAGCCATCCTTGATGGAGAAAGGAAATGAGAAAGGGGTTAACATTTTTTTGATCTTTTGAAGGCTATGAAAAGGACCTACGACCAAATACAGCTAAAAACCCCAAAAAGTTAGTCTGCCTGTATATGAGGTTTGCTCTGTTCAGTCTGGGATCATTATAATTTTGTTTCAAATTTACTGTAATCCACCTGTCTCTCACCCTGGGCAAGCCCGTGGAAGACACACTGCCTATTCTCCTACCTCGGCAACTGCTACTGACAGCTGAGGGTCACAACATCTTAAGCAGCTCTTGCATGAACAGACAGAACTTCTCCAGAGGCATCCCTGGGACAATAAATTAGGCCTTTTCAAAGTGCTGAGAAAAAAAACTTGTATAGCAAGCAAAGAAGCACTAATGATGAATACCTGCCATGCAGCTGAAATGAGGCCACACGAATGAATGCCCTAGAAGGTGCTCAAAGGAAATATAACAAAAGCCAATTAGTGCTGCATATGTCTTTCATGGGCTTTTGCAAATCTGCAGTACCTGCAGTGCCTTACTGTGATATCTGAGCACCAACCCCGTCTTTGTCCTCAATAACTTCCTTTGAGGTAGGGAAAGGAAACTTCTCCAGTTGTGACACTCAGACAAAGGCTGGGATTGATCTGTCTAAATGACACCTTTGGTGAATCCCTTAGGATCACTGTGACACCGTATTCAGGGTCCCTGCACCCTGCACAGACTTCAGCATTTTGAGAAGCCGACTTTTTCTACCCAAGGCAAAAACCTCCTTCTTTGGAAGCAGCTTCCACTGACTCCATAGTTGGTGTGTCTTTGGTCTGGAGCTCAACATATGCACACCAAGTGCCTACAGCTAAACAGGATGAAACCCCACCCCAGAGGCTGGCCCAAAATCACATATCCATTGGGAGGGCAGAGTAGAGAGCAGTGGTACAACATGGTCCTATCTGCTTATTCACTGTCATTCCTCCCCAGCAAACACTTTGCCAATGCTCCAGAATAAAACCCACAGAAGAGACATGTAAGGTCTCTCCCCACAGGTAGAAGATTAAGATTTCTTTAAGAAACGCTTAGCTAATTTTCCAGGCACCAATATATTAAATACCCCCATGCCATTTTAAATGTTCTGAGCCTGACAATTACCCTGCATACCTTATCCACCTGTTTGCAATTACAAGGACTACTGCTTCCTCTGGCAGACAGCTTCAGTTTTCCTTTTCAAGCCGATGGTGTCATCACCTCAATGCAGTTTGAAAAGTACCAGCGCCACTACAGCTCCTGAAAAAGCCTAAGCTTGTTTGGGTGTTGTTTTCTTTACAGATCACAAGGAAACAACATTCATAGCTCTTCCTTGAGTGCACTCACTTCTGCCCTGGCTGCAACATTAGTGTTGGCATGTTCCCTGCCCCGGTGTTCTTTGAGAGCAAAGGCAGGAGCTGTCTGTGTCCTCTGTCTTCCCTCATCCCTTGAAACCTTGTCCATAGATCTGTTGGGAACTCTGTGCTTTTTAAAGGAACATTTTTAACATATTTTTTTCTTTTCACTCTTAAGATTACTCTTTTCCCTTTTCTCCCATGAGTTTATCTGCCTTCCACTTGCACTTTCACAAGCTTGCATTGATTATTGTGCCACATGTGGTACCTCTTCCAGAGTTAGCATACAATCCACCATCATCTTGTGTGGCAAGCTTTAAATTAAAACGCCAACAGGTAACCTCTTTTGCGTTATTCCGATGGAACATCAGAAAAAATGTTGCTCTGCTGGTCCACTAGAAACTCTTTGTAAAATTGTCCAATCGTTGTTCTCTGAGATTTCCCAGCCTTCAGTGACACAGTGGCTAAGTGTTAAGTATATCAGCCAGAAAAGTAATGACAAACCTATATATAACATACAATGATGTGTTTTCCTCTCCCCTTTCTCACCAAAGGGGATAAGTTTCTTGGTCACTGCCTAAAGCAAGGAGAGCTGACACTCCCTTCAGTGCTCTGCACATGCAGTTTCACTGAAGTTTTTTTCTAGTTGATGTGCTTCTTTCAGTCACACCATTCTTCACTACATGCAACTGAAGCTCTGGTAGAGAGAGCACCAAAAGATCGTTAAACAATCCTGCTCCAGACACAAAGTCTTCTAGCAAGGAGAAAAAGCCACAAGAAGGGTTGTTTTTCCCTAGCACTGTGCTAACTCCACCTGTCTGTGTGTACTTGCCACTGGCTTACACAAATAAGATGTTTCCACAGGTTAGTATCCTCTGAGGCAGGTTGCAGCTAGGTCTGCTTCTTCTCGTGAAGTGTCTTCTCCTATATCCTATCTGGTTGGACTTGGTCTGTTACTCATCCCTTCATGTTGCAAGCACAACATTCATCTCCCAGCCTCCATAATATGCCTGGGATGCCTTAACCACCCATCTCATCTTCACAACGCCAATTATTTGTGAAGCATTCCGGAGCAACAAATAGATGCATCTTTGGCTGGTATCTGTACTGCATGTTGTATTTGTCTTTTGACTGTCAGCCTCTCAAAGGGCATGTGAAAGAGTACAGTAGGGTTATAAGTGAATAAGGATGCATAAATATCATTGCAAGTGCAGATTACACTTCACATTTCAAAGAATAAGTCCACATAAGAGCTGTCATCTTGTCACAGGGAGTCTGCACTTTAAGAGTGTTTTCTGTGTCTTAGGGGGAAAAGAATGTGATATGGACTCTTACAGAATCATCTAGACAGCAGGTCCCCTGTACCCGTGTCAGCCCTGTCCCCATCAAAATAACTCTTGTCCTGTGATTAATGCTGTTATTTTTGCATAGGACTAGTTATCCGTCACCACAGAGGAAATCCATAAGGGCTGAAGACATGCAGTTAACTGATGCTAATGTCAACACGAAGGAGCACAGGTGCTGTGAGATAACCCAGCCAAGAGGTTGTTTTGCTCTAGTGGAAGGTAATGCACACTAACTGCTGCTCCGGTTCAGGTTCAGACTCCAGTGAAAGGAGTTAAAGAGGGATCTGATCCCAGAAAGCAGAAATCATCTTCTCTGTTTGTTGGGACAAGGACAAAACCTGCCAGAAGATGCAGGATTTTGAAGGAGTTTCTGAGACCAAGGAAGCATCCATATTTCCTGCACCAATGTTCTGCATTTCTGTACAAAAAAGTTCACTTATCTGACTCAAAGAAAGGACAGAAGGCCCTGCTTGATGCTTTAGTTTGGTTTGTTCCTCCTTATACACAATTAAGCTGACTTGAAAGATTTTTAGTCAAAGGGTCTGCTGTAGTTGTTTGCTTGAGCTGTGAGATTGGCAGATCAGCCAACAGCCAGCAATAGTCTGCGTAGTCAATCCAATAAATATGTTATTATATTTCGCTTGGTGCCTTGAGGAAACTGGCCTGGACAGAGGTCAGAGCAGTGGTGAAGAGGAAAGGGTGGTTGGGATCCACACGGACAGATGCCATTCTGCTATAAAAAAGTACAAAACTTCCTGTTCCTGCTACTGCCTGCTTCAGAAACAGCGTAAACATGCCCAGATCCACACTGAAAGCAGTCTGCCACCAAAGCACTTACATACGCATTAGCAGTAGTGCATGTCAGTCTGTGTGCATGTGCATATGCATGAGGATATACATACTTATGGCTATATGCACATATTTGTATAGATCAGGCACCCAAACAAGCATCTGTATTTCTCTCTGTGGTGTTAAGAGAAAGGTGACAAACCCTTGAATTGTATCACGGCAGAACTGTTCTACCTGTTGTACACCCTACTGGCCCAAGACAGAATGAGAAGAAGGTAAGAGAACACAGAGATGAGATGAGATGAGATGAGAGAAACTGATGTAACAATTCCTCCTTACAGTCCTGCAGCCATCAGAGGGACAGAGAGATCCCTCAGAAGGGATCTCATGAAGGGTAAAGATAATGGAGAACTACTACTCCTTACAAGAGAGCACAAGCCAGTGCCGCACAGAGGGGTACCACAGACTCAGTGGCTCTGCCTTCCCTGTGGCAGAAACTGCAAGGAGCTGGGCTTCCAGAGGCTATCAGAGTAGCATAAGACTGATGGCAGTTGAGAAGGTCAGCAAGAGCGTAGAGAGTTGGAGGTGGACAGGTGGAAGTGAGAGGGCAAGTTACCAACCCTTGAAGAAGCATCCTGGCAAACAAGTCCCAGACTGGTGTTAATAGCTCAGCTCCTGAGTGCATGGAAGTGTGTAAACAATTCCAGAACAAGGAAAGCCCTAAAGCAAGTAAATGTGGTAGCAGCCAAGCGCTGAACTGAAGTGCATGCTTAGTTCACAGGCACAGTGGTTATTTAAGCATTTCCTACCTTCTGTCCTACAGCATCATTACAAATTAGATTCCTGTCCCCAAAACTGCAACAATAAAAGGCTCTGCTTTGCAGTGTTATTCCAAAGAAGATGCAGAGAAATGGGTCGTGACACCTTCAACTGCAGAGCTAATCCATCATAATGCACCGTAGCTCCTATAAATTGCTGCCCCAGGCAAATAATGGCAGGCATTTCCAGTCATCCCCAGATGGCTAATATGTGGCAATGGTTTGTAACCTGCATATGCTGGACCACCGCAGCTGCTCCACTGAGCGATCTTGCAATATTGATGGATGCTATTTTTGACCCAGAACATTGAACATGTTTAATAGAGAAGTATTGCCACCAAAATCATTCCCTTCTCTTCCTTTCCTCCACATCCCCAACTCAAAGGTCAGAAGTAAAATCAAGCTTTATCAAAGCTGTCTGGTTTTCTCATTTTTGGAAGAGATATTTGTGCTTTCATCTGACAGCTCCGTTGAAATATTCTGTCCTATGCCAATAGAAAGGATGGTTCTGCACGTTAACAAGCAGTGCAAAAGTGAAATGACTCCCACCCTTACCAGCAAGTGTATAGGTTCTCTTTGTGATGAGGTACACATCTGCTGCTTTCTCTGACCCCAAACCTAAGATCTGGCTTTTCTCTGAAATATGAAGATGGCACACTGTTTACTGTTTCTTCTTTTTAAAGTTGCATTTTAATTTCATCTTTAAGAAAGCAAAAACTGCACAGAAAATAGGCAGCCATTATCACCACACTTGGTACTGTTATGCTTTGTAATGTCTTTCATGGGCTGGGGATAACCCCATTTTCAAGTTCTGCCAGATAACCCTTCAAACTTATTTAAAACAAAACAAACTCACTCCACTTACTTAAGTATGTATGTGTGTGTATATATATGTACTGGTGTATATACTTATGGTCACATATAAGTTATAGACAGTTTAAGAGCCTAGCCCATGAAGTTTTTATATCTGCAGCAATCTTTCGTCTGACTTCAGCAAATGGAGTTGAACCTTTACTGTTATTCATTCTCCCTTCTTTAGAAGCCATGTTGCCTACTAGTATAAAAGAAGTGAATGGAAGTAAAGTTTGAGCCAAGTAGGCACTCACCCAACTCCATGAACGATGTTGTTGAGTACAGTTGAGCAAGAATAACTGGACAACTGTTCATTGATTTCCACTAATAAAAACAGCAGGATGCACAGCTATTGTAATTCAACATAGCACTGTAGCCTTCAGGAAAAATATTTCACTTGCTAATTCCTGATGGCACATTGCTGAAGTCTAACCTCCCATTCCTTCCTCCTCAGGCATATTTTTATTTCAAGGTGTTTAAAAAATGCTTTAAACTAAGACATGTGAAATACGATACATAGGCAGAAAACTGAAAAATGCAAGTAGGAGAGCACATAGCATCTCTACAGGAAAGGAGGTCAGGATTACAGTGAATACGCTGAGCATGAGTTCATGCGTTTCTGTAGGAAAGTAGGCAGCATACAGGCATTTAGAAAAAGGGCTACAGCCAAGATAACTTGTGAATGCACCCTTGTTGTCTGGGAGTCTGTGTACAGTGCTGCATCACAAGATTTGAATAGACCAATATAAAAGGGCCCAGAGGATCAGTGAGATTAATCCAGTGACGAAGAAGAGAACGAACTGTAGTTTCACGTACAGAGGAGGGACTTAGTCGTCTTCAGCAGGGCAAAGAGCTATTGCAGAATAAAAAGGAATTGGCTGTTCTGCAGTTCCGTGATATAGGACAAAAAGTAACAGCCTCAAGTTACAGAAAGGAAAAGCCAGGTAAGACATTAGTGTAAATCCTGCTGAGGGTGAAGATGGAAAAGCATTGGCACAGATTGCCTGAAGAGGACACAGATCTCCATCACAAGAGGTTTTTAATAGGCTAGACAAACACCTGCCAGGAATGGCATGGGTGCAGTTAATCCTGCCTTGGGCAGAGGGATGGATTGAGGACCCCTTTTCAGCTCTGCTCTATACATAACTAGAATCAAAAAAGCTAATAAGGGAGAGACATTGGAGTCGACTGCACCTACTCTCTCCAGTGAGTTCCAGATCACGTTTGCTTGATTTTATAAGTCTGAAATACATTTGTTTGCTTGTATAGCAAAAACCTTTTATACAGATAACTTATAAAGCATTTCACATCCTGGCAAATTACAGCTGTAAATGCAAATAGAAGTAATATGTGAAGAAAGATTATAATATAGCCTCAAGGTATCATCTGGAGTCCTATCTGCTCAGCTTATTGACAAAAGAGGAGCTACTCTAAACTGCCAGTGAAATGTCTTGCCGCCTTAACTGCAAATTAAGCTGCGTTCTTTCTATTTGGAATATCATTGTCTATCGGTAAGACTCAAGATCTGGAATTTTAACTTGTGATTTTTTTGATGTTTCATAGGGCAAGCCACTATAGCTGTCTTGCTACTGTGTCACAATTCCCAGGGAAAATTAAAAAATGAGTGGGAAGGTACAAGGATTGATGAAGAGGAGACAAAAATCATGCAAAATAGATATTATTACTTTGAAAACACAGAAAGAGCAAGAACAAACTCCTTACAAGTGGCCAAGCTTATTTCTTCACAGCCATAGACTGTAAAAACCAGTATAGCTCTACTGCAAATTTCAGTGTTGACATACGGCATCTGAGAATCTGTCTGATTGGTTTTATCTGGAGTTACCCAAGAAATGCAATTAGCCTATTGGCAGTAACCAGAAGTCATTGTATGGTGTCATCTCCCACATAGCCACACTTAAAAATGTTTCATTGGTTTTGCTTTTTGTCAGCAAGATGAAGCAGGGAAAGGCATACAAAATTGCTGCCAGCATCAGGCAACAAACCAGCAGTACAAAGGAGAAAGCCATGAGGTTGGTTTTATTAGTCTGAATGTATTATCTTGCTGTTAGCAGGAGCAATGAGAATAATGGTGTGGTTTAACTGACAAACCATTAACTGGAAGATTATGGTAGCTCTCAGTTCTCTATCCAAATCTCATCACAGATGTTAGCCAGCATTGCTGTTAACCGTTCAGCAGACTTGCTCTCTTGTACACATTAGTACTAGGGAGACCATGCCTGGGACATATTTTCCACACGCTGTCCTGAAAACAATTAAAATAGCACTCAATCATATTCTCAATCCCAGACTATGTATGCAGTCCCAGGCTCCAAACAAGTTGATAGGAGTTTGATGGCTTTGTGTTGTGCCTTCACTTGTTACTCAGCACTCATTTGCGTGATTTTATGCATGATGACAGGAACATGCAAAGTATGTCAGGATACAAATACTCATTTAATGTTGAGTATATAGGCTAAAACCAACAGAGCTAAAGATAGAAACATACCATCATCACTGAGCAGATGTAACAAAGGAGTCTCTTCTCCAAAGACTAATATTAGCTACAAGATAAATTCTCTCAGCATATACTTACAAGAACTGAATAATACAATAATTTTTTTAAAAATCACTCCCAATAAGCTACTTTTAAAGGAACGGAGGCATTTATCATAGATTTGTAGAATCACGCAACAGTTTGGGCTGGAAGGGACCTTTAAAGGTCTTGTACTCCAACCCCCCTGCAGTGAGCAGTGGCATCTTCAACTAGATCAGGTTGCTCAGAGCCCTGTCCAACGTGACCTTGAATGTTTCCAGGGATGGGGCATCTACCACCTCTCAGGGCAACTTGTTCCAGTGTTTCACCACCCTCAGAGTAAAAAATTTCTTACTTCTATCTAGCCTGAATCTATCCTCCTTTAGTTTAAAACCATTACGCTTTGTCCTATCACTAGACTCACTAATAAAGAGTCCCTCCCCATCTTTCCTGTAGGCCCCCTTTAAGTACTGTAAGGCTGCCGTAAGATCTCTTCTCCAGGCTAAACAACCCCAGCTTTCTCAGCCTGTCCTCATAGGAGAGGTGCTCCNTGATACCAGGGGTTGCCCCAGCCCAGGTGCAGGACCCTGCATTTGGCCTGGTTGAACCTCATGATGTTCACATGGGCCCACTTCTCGAGCTTGTCCAGGTACCTTTGTATGGTATCCCATCGTTCAGGCATGTCAACCTTACCACTCAGCTTGATGTCATCTGCAAATCTGGTATGGGTGCACTCTATCCCATTGCCTATGTCATTGATGAAGATATTAAACAGTGCTGGTCCCAATATGGACCCCTGATGGACACCACTTGTCACCAATCTCTGGACATTGAGTCTTTGATGACTATCCTCTGGATGCAACCATCTAACCAATTCTTCATCCACTGAACAGTCGACCCATCAAATCCATACTTCCCCAATTTAGAGAGAAGGATGTTATGGGGGACCATGTCAAAGGCCTTAGAGAAGTCCAGATAGATGATATCCGTAGCTCTCCCCTTGTCCATTGATATAGCCACTCCATCATAGAAGGCCACTAGGTTGATCAGGCAGGACTTGCCCTCAGGGAAGCCATTCTGGCTGTCTCGAATCACCTGCCTGTCTTCCATGTGCCTTTGCATAGCTTCTAGGAGGATCTGTTCCATGATCTTCCCAGGCACAGAGGTGAGGTTGAAAGGTTAGTAGTTCCTCAGGTCCTCTTTTCTACCAATGTTAAAAATGGGTGCAATGTTTCTCTTTTTCCAGTCTCCAGACACTTCACCTGACTGCCATGACTTTTCAAATATCATGGAGAGTGGCTTGGCAACTACATTAGCCAATTCCCTCAGGACTCTGGGATGCATCTCATAGACTTAGGTATGTTCAGGTTCCTCGGGTGGTCATGAACCTCATCTTCTCTCACAGTGGAAGGAACATTGGTCCTCCAGTCCGTGTCTTGCAGTCCACCCCCTTGAGAAGTGTGGGAAGAGTGGCTGCCACTGAAGACTGAGGCAAAAAGTTGTTGAGTACCTCAGCCTTCTCCTCATCCATTGTTACCATTTTGCCAGTTTTGCTCATCATGGGGGGACACTTTCTTTGACCTTCCTTTTTGGGCTGACATACCTGTAGAAGCCCTTATTATTCTTTGCATTCC